>JAQZBX010001815.1:0-39293 GCA_029593785.1 Cabassous unicinctus | reverse complement strand
ATCCATTGTGTGATATTTGTGATAGCAGCTCTGACAAACTAAGACAATAACAAAAACCAAAAATAAAGTTCCTGACAACCCAAGCACTTTTGTTTGTTCCTTTGCCTACACAGAGAAATGAAGCAACCCATTCATAAGCAGAGTATGTGAAGTCTGCCATGTATTAATTTCATTTTCTTTTTGTATTTCAGCAACATAAAATTGGATAATCTCTGCTCTTCTATTGTATGCTTTCTTTTTATTTAACAGATTGTGATTGTGGCTGTTACCCATAACCTTTTGACCTTTTACCAGGTTTTTCTGCCAGTATTCTATGTGTCCAGATGCCTTCCCACTGGCTACAGGCAACCTCAAATATATATGTATTTTTTTTTAGCAGAATTTACCTATATGAAATTTATGTCAAAGAACCCTGTTAGTGGTACTTTTGCCACTCCTGGGTAAGGAACAGGCATTTTAGCCAAACTGTTCCATGTCTCTCAGTATCTGTAGCCATATTCTGGTGTACTCTATGAGCACCTTCCCTATTCTGAGTCCTGAAGGCCTCTTGTCAGCAGCCATCACAGTGAATTGCCACCTCCCTTCAGAATGAATGTTTTCCTCCCCTAGGTTCTGCATTTTCCAAGGATCCATTTTACCCAAATGTCTTACACAGACTCAGAGACACATAGGCCACTTGCACCAAACAGCATAAATATAAATTAGTCTTTATTAAGAAACTTCAAGCAGAGAAGTACGGAGTTTCAAAGGAAAAGGGAGAGCAGGACACACTATGAAAAGTACACCAGAAGAATCTCTTCCATCCTTATGCTCCTTCAAATACTTAGGGGCATAGGAACGGGCCAAGAAACAGTTCTGTAAGAGTTGGGGATTCAAGTGGAGGAAATTGTCCTTAAAGATTGGAGGAAGAAGTGCTTCTGGAGCTTGGCCAGTGATATCAGCCAGAGGCCCTGTGCTCTTCACTCAGTTCTGCTTAATTAGCTTAATGC
Organism: Cabassous unicinctus; assembly: GCA_029593785.1. Lineage (NCBI taxonomy): Eukaryota > Metazoa > Chordata > Mammalia > Cingulata > Chlamyphoridae > Cabassous > Cabassous unicinctus. The sequence continues at coordinate 38,304 of JAQZBX010001815.1, read as the reverse complement.
TGAACTATTGAAAGAAAGGACCCTCTAGGGCTATTTTATTCTTTTCAAAGTTTTTCTTTTGAAACGTATTTAGTTTCTTGTATTTGTTCTCTACGAAATATGAAAATATGGGTTCATTTTATTTGGACTAAAACAAAAACAAATTTCTACTAATTGTGATCCAAGTTTCAAGAAACTATATTTGAGTTCAGGATACTCTAAATATTTACAAAACACCTTATAGATATCAGGCACTGTGATACTGATTGTGACACATATTTTTAAGGTAGAATTTCTGATCATTAGAGACGAATGAAATGGCATCAATATTTAACATAGTATAATTTGTTTATGTCAACTTCATCATATCATTTGAAGATTTTGATTATTTTTTGCATATTTGAAACACTGTTTAATGGAAGTCCTTTACAAAATATTTAATTTACAAGGCCCCTTTTAAAAAAGATTTTTTTCTAGGAAAGACAGCAGAATGTTTTCATTAAGAGGGTGGATCTAGGTTTATGTGAATTCAAATTCAAGTTGTTTGGAGAACATACACAAGTGAATAAGAATTCTTTTGAAAGAAAAGTATTAAGAGGAACAATGAGGGACAAATTTGATTTGCCCTAGAAGATTGTTTTCTCCTGTCTTTCAATAGCTCAACAAAAAGCTGTTTAAGCAAGACTGAGTGAACTCACAGGGCTTATTTTACTCAATAAGAAAAAATACACTTTCTTGATTGATACCATAGCCAAGCACCAGATCCATACCCCTTCTTGCAACCTGTAATTCCTAAGGACCATTTGCTCCAGCTGGAATTCCTTCTTCTTGCCTAGTTGACTGTTCCCTGCCTACTTCCAAGTCTCCTACAGGTAGGTAATCTGATATAGGTTTTGGGCAAGATAATTAAACATTCTTTGGTTGAATGTCATCATCTACAAAATGGAAATTATAATATCTTATTAGGGTTGTTGTTAGGATTAACCTGGTTAATGCAATTAAACATACTTAAACAATGTTTAGCACATAGCAAAACACTTCATAAATGCTATTTTATTTTTCAGATTTGATCCAAGTCTTACATGGATAATTTTTGGTCTTTCAAAACACCATGCTCCATCACCATTTCTGAAGTTAATTGTTTATAAAGCACAGCAAGAACTATTAAAATTTTAACACATACATATATATATAAAACCATATTGAATGGTAAATTAATAAATGTAGTAAGTTCAATGAGAATATGTTAGAAAGTATTTTAAAATAGAAAAAAAATTATTATTTTATTTTCTATCACCAGTACTAGCACCTTGGAATATTTCATTTTCTCAGTGATTTAATCTTATTTTTAAAAATTCTCTCTCTTTGTTAATAATATCTATATTTTAAATACATGTATGTGTTGAATAAAGTGATAATAAAAAACAATAATATGTTAAATAGGTACCATATATGTTCCCCATAATTTAGGGTGTTTATTATTTTACCTTTATATGTAACAAAATGAAATAAATGAGGAACAAATTATTATGCAATAGAAAACAGCAATGCAGCTGTGAAAAATGTAGGTTGCAGATCGTAGCAATCAATAATTTAAAGGAGCCATTTATTAGCATGCAGCAGAAGAAAAGTACTGGGATTAGAAAATTAGAAACAATAACTTGCCCTTTTCCAAACGGATTGAAATAAGATAAATTATCAATAGCAATACCTCAATCAACACTATTGTTTCTTAAGGGTAAAGTTAACAAAGGCATATCCATCAAATGACAATGACTAAAAATTATATGCATAAAGGATAATTAGGAAAACTAAAATTAAAATAGCAAATAAACCTGAGAGGATCTCCAAAACACATTACAGCAAATATTTTTTAAAATGCAGATTTTAATAGAGATTTAACAGCTGAAACTTCAATTATTTCCAAATATGTATTCTCAATAGTCTAAATGTCGCTATGGCAATAATTTATGTAAAAATCAAATAAAAAAGCATCATAGATAGTGTTTGGCCCCAAAACACAGCTATATGTATAATGTATGGTTTATCAGGGTCATTTCTAGGTCTCCTTCATTTATTGATGTTTTAAATTGAGTGTCAGATACACTGAATTATACCTTGCTGAGTGTTAGATAGTTTTGCATGCCTAGAAATACCCTTGAGGTGTGTTTTGAGACACAGTTAGGTTCCTGGGAAATAGTTTGACCCTTAGGTATGACCAGAGCTGTCCTTAGTCTAGGGCTAATTTTGCTCCACTACAGGGGCAATACCTTTCTGAGTACTCTAATCAATGTCTCATGAATCACATTTTTCCGGTCTGATTAGTGGAATTTAAGTTGTTCATGGCGCTGTTTCTGCTCTGGGAATTATTTTCTCTACACATTTCAGGTGGTTCTTCATCTGGCCTCGGGTATTTTCCTGGAACAGATGTATCTATCAGCATTCTGTTGCATGTGAGGGGTGTTCCCTGCCGATCTCTGCAGCTCTCTTTCTGTGTAGCATTCTCCTCGCTAATACTCTGCCCTAGAAACTCTACAGACTCCCAATTTTGTCTTTGTGACTCAGGTGTCAGCCAAGCATGGGATGGACCCACTTCCTTGTGCTATTGCCCAGAAAAGCTCTCTGGGCATTCAGTGGGGACACTTTCAGCATTCACCATATGTGCCTTTCCTCTCTCAGGAGTCACTGAGTTGCATTGCCTCTGTATTAGTCAGCCAAATGGGTGCTGATGCAAAATACCAGAAATTGGTTGGTTTTTATAAAGGGTATTTATTTGGGGTAGAAGCTTACAGTTACCAGACCATAAAGTGTAAGTTTCGTCTCTCACCAAAGTTTATTGCTGCATGTTGGAGCAAGATGGCTGCTGATGTCTGTGAGGGTTCAGACTTCCTGGGTTCCTCTCTTCCTGGGGCTTGCTTGTCTCCGGGCTTAGCGCCTCTGCTTTCTCCACAAGGCCAGCTCTAGACTATGAGACTCTCTATGCTTTGCCTCTCTCTACAAGGCCAGCCGTCGACTATCAGGTCAACAGCTTGTCTCTTTTCCAGGGGTCTTCTTTCCTTCCTCATGACGAAGCTCCTATGAGAGCTTATTTCTCCTGTCTCCAGCATTAAAACTCAGCATCAGGACTTCAACATCAAAACTCCAACTCTGTCCTTTGCCATGTCTTTTATCTTTGATTCCCCACCCATCAAGGGGCGGGGCTCAATGCCCTACTGACGTGGCCCAATCAAAGTCCTAATCATAACTCAATCATGCCCAGATGAACAGACCAGTTTACAAGCATAATCCAATATCTATTTTTGGAATTCATAACTACATCAAACTGCCACAATCCACCCTCTGAATTCCAAAAATATCGGAAAAACCTTAAATCAGTAACAATGCAAGTACAAAATCAATTTAAAGAAATACAGTTTGTCTTGGGGCAAAGTCCTGTCTGCTGTAGACCTCTGAAACTTACAAAACCATTTTTCTGCTTCCAATACACAAATGGACAGACAAAGGATAAACATTTTCAACATCATAAGGAGAAACTGGGAGGGAAACATGAGTCAGGGGTCCTCTACAGTTCAGTAAATCTTCAGGGCATCCTCCATTTGATTTCAAAGTTTGAGAGTGATTCTTAAGATGATGGTTTCTTCTCCGTGGGACCACATGGGGACCCACCCTTTCCACCTGGTCTTCCCTAACCGTTGGCATACAGGCTCAACCCTCTCAGAGAAATAAATTGACCACCTGGCCTTCCCTAATCCATAGGGACAAGCACACCCCTCTCAGACCCATGGGGTGGTGACCTTAACTGCCCTAATCCTTGAGGAATCTGCTCCACCCTCTCTGTACCCTAGGGTGGCAAAACTCTCCCAGAACATTGGGTGGGAACATCTACCCTCTTCAACGGCCTGCAGGATGTCTGAAAATCATTGTTGTGTATATATTGTCCTGTTTTGTGTTGTTTCCTTCTTATTCCATCTTGGCTTGAAATTGAAGTACTCTTTAGAAAAGAATTTTTACATCATCTAGAACTCTGTTTTGTGAACAAGTACTACCGTACAATATCAGTGCTTGCATTTGCATTTGTTTTTGGGGGCTGCATTGGTGTCAAGTAGAATTATTTAAATCATTTTGGCAAACACAAGTAAAGATATATTCTGGCCAAAGGAAGACCAAAAACTATTGTGCTGTTTTTTCCAAATGTAGGTTTCATGGTATTCATATTAAAATTTTTTGAAAAAGGCTTAGAACCATTATAAAGTACAGTTTTAGTCATGATGTACTCAAAGGAAGCTGTGACCTAACTGTCAATTACATCAGATTCATTATGCAAGCATTAATGTAACTTCAGCAAAGTAGAATTACTCTACTGAATTAATGTTATTTTTAATATTCTTTGTTTTGCCTATCTTGTTTATATTCATTTATTAAATTTCCTTTGACTTGTAGTAATATAAGAACTTAAATCACCATAATCTTCCACCTATATTTATGTTTATACTTATAACATAGCAACACTATAAAATAAATAAATCAAATGAACACTGTGGCTCATGTTTTATTATTATTCTCACTATCCCTATTAAAGAAGTTATAATTTACTCACTTTCAAGAAATCTCATCCAAAAAGAAATGTATGGAAAGCCAATCAACATAAATTCAGATTATGGTTGGCTGTATTGCAAAAAAAAAAAGGAAATGGATAAGAAGGGGCTACCAAGTCTATTTTGCCTGTATTGTTAAAATTCTTATTGCATAGAAGTTCCAGGTGAAGCTTTCCGGGAAGCTGCCTTGCTTTGATCCCCAATAGTCTTACCGGGAGTTAGTGGGAATCAATACTCTCAGTTCAATCATTTTCTTAATTAGAACAGTAATCTCTTGTTGACCACCTAGCATTCTATATTGGGTAATAAGAAAACATTTAGAGAAATTTCAAAGGTTTCCAATGTCCAATTATAAATGGGCAAAGAGTAAACTCGACTCATGTCCAATTTAATAATAGTAGGGGCAGTTCTTTTCATTTGTTCTTAATACCTGTCTAATTTTGAGTTAATGTAATGGTGACATAACATAAAGCATATTCTACAGTCACATTTTCAATTTTAGTTTGCCATGTCCTTAGGGTTCTCTACCAGAGCATATCTGTACCTTCCAACCAACACTTTTGGGATATTTAGAGTGCTCTGTCTATCTCCCCTAGAGATTTGTATATTTAATGGTCATATCTTATTTCCAAAAGTTTTGCTTATCTACTGTAAATCATTTCTCCAATCCTATTGCCTAAGGCCTTGGATCTCCTGCCAGAGTTTGTGCTAGAAGATTGTTTCCCTTCAGTTAAACATTTTCAGATTATTTTCTGTTTAAACAAAGTGGAAACTTTAGCCCCTTTTTAAAAATTTAATATTAAAGTTTATGGTTCTCATAAGTGAATTTCAATTCCTCTACTTAAGGATATATGGAAGCAAATTTGATGGCTGGAGCTGAAGCTGGTTTTTCAAACACTCAAGAATTGATAATGTACTACCATTTCTGCAACACTTTTCTCCTCCCTCCCTCCCTCCCTTCCTTCCTTTCTTTCTTCCTTCCTTCCTTCATTCCCCTCTTTCTTTAATTCTATTATTCAATGACCATCTAAACAATTACATTTGGCTAAGTCCTTCCTCCTTTTCTTCATTTTCACTTTAATACCACTTTTTTTTTTTTTTTTGGAGGGGGAAGCTGGGGTTGTCAATCTTTTCTAGTATAAATCTTTTCTGATTATCCAATAGTATATATGGCAACTACTTTCTGGATATTTTCTTGCCCCCAAACAAAGTTATATAAAATAACCAAGATTGAAGATAACATATTTCTATCAATGATACCAAAGTAGAAGTGCTCTCATGATCATATAGCTAATTTGGATTTGCCTGTATTCTTAAAATTCCTACTATTTTGGAAAAAGTATTTTATTTCTTATTCAAGGAAAGAGAGGAATAGTTTAACTCTCTCAATCTGTTTCAATGTTCATTCATTTCAATTAGCAGGTTATAATATTTTGTGAGTGTATCTACTCATAAAATGTTGTAGCCACATTGGAAATAAAATAATCCCCTCCATTTAGAAAGTATCTGGAATAAGTGATGTACACTTCTACTCTTCTGATCATTTATTCTGAGATCCTATGCTAACAGGAATGCATTGGTCTTCTATGACCTGTAGTTCTCTTTATATTGTCACAGTTCTTAAACCGAAAATCTAGATTTTATTTTCACCTGACTATGACCCGTATCTTCCTCCAGAGTTTTTTGAATGATCAATAGATGTGAGTTACCTCATAAGGAATATAATTTATGCCCCAGTAGCAACAGCAATAGAAGCAGCAAAAGTTTTTCCATTAACTAGAAAAGCCAGTACTGTCTATTTATCTTCTTTGGTTTGGTTTCTACCTTTAGAGGCTGTGTTTGTTCATCAGTTCTATCAAAATAGCCAGGGAGTCTTTGTTTCACTCTCTAACCAATTCCTGGATCTATAGCATCTGAATTTGTTTGTTAACACTTGCTCTCAATGATTTGCTGTAAGAATGCCCCAACTTTAAATCAGAAATGCAGATATTCTGGCATCAAAATATCATATTGGCAGAATATGGTGATACATGGGAAAATAAAACTAATGTAACTTATGGAATATAGTTAACAATAATATTGTAATATTTTTGCTTCAATGGCAAAGAAGGTACTGTGTCAATGCTAAGGGTCAACAATGGGGGATATAAGGGAGTATGGAATTTTCTTTTTGGAGTAATGAAAACATTATGCAATTGACTGAGGTGATGACAGCACAACTTTATGATGAATCTGAGAACCACTGAATGTACACTTTGAACGGATTGTACAAGGCAGGGAACTGTATAACAGAGTAAACCCTGTGGTGGATGATGGACTGTGGTTAGTAATACAAATATGGGAACATTCTCTCATAAACTATAACAAAAGTACAATACTAATATGTGGTGTTAATATAGGGTGGTTTATAGGAAAATACACCAAATGTAAACTATGGACAATAGCAGTAATAGTTTGATGGTATTCTTTCATCATATGTAACAAATATTCCACAACAATGCAAGGTATTGGAGGTGGGGTCATATATGGGTATCCTTTATGCTATGCATGATTGTTTTGTAAACTTACAATTTCTCTAATGAAAAAAGTCATATTGTTTGGCTTAGACAACCTCCCTCTTTTTTGACCAAAAACTTCATTAGTCATTTTGATTCTTCAGTCTGAAAAAAGAAATCCCACTACTGTACTGAATCTGCACCATCACAAAGATTTAAATTATTTTTAAAAAATCAGCTTTTACCCATAGGGAGATTTATTATTCATTATCAAAGGAGACATTCATAAAGAGCATCAGTTTTAGTAGGCAAAAATCCATCAGACATAGCTACCTAAAATTCTCTTTCTCTGCACTCAAATGTTATCACTTCAGAGTTATGAGAAAAACATTTGTAGAACCATCTATGTAAGGAGTCTTTCATTTCTCATACCTCACTGATGAAGTATTTATGTTTATTTGCTGTTTATTCCCCATCTTCACTGCACTTTCACTTTTCCCTATGCCTGCAACTGTTCAAACCCATTTGATGAGGATCCTTTTTTTTTTTGTATATGCTCCTTTAACATAGATACTATTGTTTATTTTCTGTTTATAGTTTAGTTGTATTGTGCATTGGACCTCATAATTTTCACTCATTTTTACACACACATAAACATTTTAAATATTCATCCATACTGCTTCTGAATATTGATAGTTTTTAACCATATGCTTCGCTAAATTATCCTTACCCATTGCCGTAGGAATGGACAACCAGATTATCTCTAATGCCTCCCTAATGCAATCTATAGTAGTATGTGTGTCCTTATCAACATATGTGAGCATTTTTCCGGGATACATATCAAAAATTAAGATTTTTGGATCAGTGTTCACATGCTCACTTTGATAAAGTACTGCCAGATTTTTTTTCAGAGTGGCTGCATCTGCCTTTTTTGTTGCCAACAGTGTATAAAGCTTCCATATTCCATATCCCTGACAAGTATAGAGCATTACCATTTAAAAATAACATTCATTTATTAATGGGCTTGAACATTTGTTTATATGGCTATTACTCTCTGGTTTTCATCTTTTATGGATTGCAGTTTTTACCCAATATTCTATTGGTTTTTTATGAGTTCCTTAAATATCCTAGATATTAGCACTTGCTATTTTAGATAGTGTAAATACCTTCTCCAAATGTCTTATTTGTCTGTTAACTCTGCTCATGTTACCATAATTGAATAGAAAATTCTTAATTTTGATTTAATCAAAGCTAGCTATTTTATTCTTCTTGGTCTGTGCTCTTGGGGTCTTGTTTTAGAAATCACATTTTTAAAGAGATTAACTTAGATATTTATGAACTATGTATCACATAAATATCTGTTTAATGTTATAGAATCTATTTCTTCAATTCCAGCTGGAATTCTGAGCTTGCATAGAATTTATAAATTGTCTTTGGAAAAATGAATACCTTTATTATTGTCATCCAAAGCAACAGCATAGGAAGTCTCTCCAAGTTTTCTTTGTTTCTTCTTGTATGACACTTAGTATCATTACAATACTTTCTCTATTTAGATCTGTGTATTCCTTCTTAAGTTAGTTTCCAGGCAATTTACTTTCTGTTGCCAATGTGTTGCTTATATATTCTAGTTAGATATTGTTGGTTTTGATAAATGCTTTTAAATGACCTTCTGTTAATATTTTTGAATTGTCTCATTATTTTGCTTTTCATATTAGTTTTCTTCGTTAAAGTGAAGGGCTGATTATCTCCAGGGATAAGAGCCCTAACACTACAAAACTACAATCAGCCACCCCTGTCTGAGGATCACCCAATAGACAATGCTGTTGGACAAATAATCCACCATCAACCTTTTAGAAAAAAATAGCAGAACTGGAAATGTTAGACTGTAATCATTAGCTCTGAGTGTTTGGAGGAGTAAGATTTGAGGACATACATGATCATGAGGGTTCATCAGGTTTTTTTTCCACAGTGGGGCATTTTTCTGCCCTTAGCTTTTCTTGCCAACACTGACATTGGGTTGTTTGAACTATGGCCTGTAGTGAAGACACACGAATAGAACTTAAAAGATTTCGCCTGAAATATGTCCCCAACTACTGATCTGGAGGCATTCTGTCCCAGCCCATCCAACACATGTTCTGGCCAGTCTTTAGTGTTCAAGCTACCTTGTAATTTCTCACAATGTTTTTACATGCGATTCAGATCCCCGCTTCCCTCTCATATCTGTAGTTTATCAAAAGTTGATTCTGTAGGAAGCAGTCACAGTCTATGCTAATTCCCTATTTGATCAAGAAAAGAAATATCCTAGGTTTGAATTTTCAACTTACTTTTTTATACTTGTCTGACTACTAAAAGTTTTCTATAGTTAAAATGCATTGCTATTATAATAGCAAAATGGCATTACTTTATTTTAGTGATCAATTGAAAGTAACCAAATTGAGTTTTGAATGTTCGAATTTAAATAATCAGAAAAAATGGTAATAAGTGACAATTTATTTCTATTTCAAGAAACCATTCTCGATTTTCAGTTCTGCACTAACCTGCTCCAATAGAATATAATGTTTAAGCCAATTATATGTTTATCACCTTGGATTTGGATTGCCTATTTATAATCTTCCAATTTCAGTATTCCTTTTTAGGGCATTGATTTAATTTTATGAATTTTTATATACCAAGACCGAGTCAATAGTAACACCCTATGTACATATACATGTATGTATGTGCTTATGTATTTAATGTACGAATAATACAAATCATGGTTACAGACTTTGTGGTGTAAAAGAATAAACCAAGAAAAGTAAATATTTTTGATTTTTTAGAAATTATCGCAATGTAGTATTATAATGATGAGGAGTGCTGGATCTTATTAATTATATTAGATCCTGGCTCTGCTATTTTTTAGCAACTATGTGATTTGGGTCAACAGAATTCAACTCCCTTTCAGTTTCTTCATTTATAACATGGGGATAAGGATAAAAATTACTTGCTATATTATGTAAGTCCCTATTTATTTAAAAACTCATTTATATAGATGAAATTCTGTAAAAGAATTGGCCTGCACCCTTCATAAATGTTAATATCACATAAAAATAGCAACTGGAGAGTTTTCCTAGATTTAAAATGGAGGCTAAACATGCATGAAAACTGAATGCAATTCATGTTCATTCCCAGATGCCAGATCTTTAAAAAACCTTAAAGGACACTTTGGGTACAACTGGGGAAACTTGAATATGGATTTTAAATTAGTTAATAATTAAAATTTTTAGAAATTAATATTAATTAATAAATAGTATTACATTAATATATAATTTTCCAAGTCTGTAAATTATGTTATGATTTTCTAAGACAATGTCCTTGTTATTACAGGCAAAGCATCAAATAATCTGCAACCATCAAATGGTTCTGCAGAAATAGCAATGTGTGTGTGCATGAATGCAAGTAAGTAAGAGATAGGGAGCAAGGCAAAGAAAGAGAGTGAAAAAGAGGAGAGATATTAATTAATGCTCAGATGGTGAAGTAGCATGGGCACAGGCTTTCTAAGATGCATACACAACCATTACCATATCTGCTGTATGATCTAGAGACATGGTCCTTTCATCTCCTCACTCTTAAAACAAATGAATAAATGTATCTATTTAGGAGCTGGCTCTTTTTTCTGTTAGAAAAAAACCTAAAAAGTACTTCAGTCTATATTTTATGGTGTATGTTTATGTTATTTTTAGTCTAAACCTTGGGGTGATGAAATAGCACTTGAAATATATTAATTGGGCTGAACAGAATAGATATGCTTACCTGGGCACATCAAATATCATTATTGAAATCATACCACTCTATGTCAATTAGTCTAGAGATATTAGAAATAAGTTTTCATTGGTAAAATGAAAATATTAAAGAAAAGTGGTTGGGATTCACTGTCCTTGTTTTTTTGAGTCTTGCCATTTTATGGGCCTCTTGTTTGTGGATGAGGTATTAGATACTAGAAAGCTGAGCAATCTGATATGTTATGAGCACTGCTCAAAGTCTAAAGCCAATTATTCTAGGGGTTGTTTTTTCTCAGCTTCACAGAGGACACTGTCTTCTGATCTGATTTGTGCTTCTAGATAAAGAAGGGGGGCTTCACTGAACCTATTAAGAAGAGGTGTAATGCATTTTTGGCAGAATTTAGCCTAAGATTTGCCTTTATTATCACATACATCCTATTAGTGAAGTTGAGAAATACTTCTATAGGGCCGACCAGTATAGGCTTCTAAAATTTTTCAAAAGAACTTTACAATTATGAACCATCACTCAATTTGCAAAACTAGTTATGAGGATTGAAAGATATAATAAATATATGGTTATCTTAATATTATCTGTGATATATAAAAATAAATGATAAATATCAGATATTATTAGTATTAAAGATATTTGCTACATAATAAAAAACAAAAGTAATCCTTGTTATTTCTGAAAAGCAAGTCACAACAGATCTGCCATCAAAACAAGACTTTTAATAGCACCCTCTATCTGTTAGGGTCACTGTAGAAAATAATCTATCCAGATAGATCACATAAAGGGATTATGTACAGATTTATGGTCAAGTTTAGGGGAATATAGAAGAGGTGATGAGCCCAGAAAAAGCAATTATAACACCCAAGGCTGTAGTGTTATATGGGAGAAAACAGTGTTACAGGAATCTGCTGAGAACTGGAGGTGGAGGAACTGTAGTCATGGAAGGTAACAGCCACTGCCAGAGATGCAGTGCTGCAACAGGGAGAGAATTAAAATAGATAACTGACTTCTCACTCCCCTTCCCTCCAACCGTCTGTAAAGTGACTCTCATTGCTGAACACAACTGGAAGCCAGAGGGCCATGGAGCCCTATGATGTATTTTGTAAGGCTCAGCCTCTGGGACCTCCAACAAAGCAGAGGGAAATGGGTGATAGATACAAAAGGCAACAGAAAAAGAAGCAGCCAATATACATATTGCCATAGGCAAATTCCATAAAGCACCGTTAAAATATTCTTAAATACATAGCAAACTATATAAAGTATTCTCCAATATTTTTTGTTTAAAACTCACACAGATAGTATAGAACTATTATGATTGTCAATTAATGTTTTGTGATCCCTGAGTTACTTCAAGCTTCAACGCAAAGTATTATGCACCTCACATATCTGTAAATAATGCTTTCATGCATCAAGAATCTAAATTTCTATGACTATAAAAACATCTTCACTGAGGTGAGTTTTTTCCCCCGTCTCTTTAGTTTCTCAGTTTACAATGTCATGTATTTTTCTATCTAAAACAAATGAGTCCTCATTTGACAGATGATAAAAACAAATGCTTCATTTCCCACCACATTAAAATAAGTTGACAAAAGTTCTTTATTGTTACTTTCTGCATTAGACTTTTTTTCCTTTCACTCCAGTATGATAGCAATCAATATGCTCTGGAATGTAATATGTTTTATAACTCTATTTTCTTAAAATTTAACCTGTGGGAGTAAATATTTTATGTAGATTTGTATAGGCTATAGGGACATAAGAGGTAGTACATTTAGGGAAGGTACATTAGCCACAGATAGAGCATCCGACTAAATGGCATGTCTATTCTGTACTGAATCTTGCTAACTGTATTTTTTAGAGTGTGTTTTAAACATTTTAGTATAATGCACCAGTTTGAATATTGACTGAATATTAGAAAAACCAATAAGGAAAATAGCACTTCAACATTAAAATGATGGGAAAACAGTTTTCTAGTGTAAGGAAGAAAATAAAATTTAGGCATGCAACAAATCAGGTTTCTATCCTTGAAAATGATCAATTTGAACATTTAGAAAGTTTACCAAGAAGCATATTCTAAAAATTCATGTGAGTAAATCAGAAACACTTTTTGTTTACACTTTATTTTTGGTACTGGTCCTCCAACTTTGTTCTTCTTTTTCAAAACTGTTTTTGGTTATTCTAGGGCTTTGCATTTACATGTGAATTTTTTATTTAGCTTTTCAATTACTTCAAATAATTCTACTGGGGTTTTAATGTGAATGTGTTGAATTTATAGATTGGTTTGAAAAGAATTGATGTCTTAACAATATTGACTCTTCTAAACTAAGAACGCCATATATTTGCTCTTTTTTTGAGGTCTTTAATTTCTTTTAGCAAAGTTTGGAACACTTATAATGTGACAGTTGATATGAATAGGTTTACATGTATCAGCTCACTGTTGTCTTCTATTTGTCTCTGCTTTTTCAATTTTTTTTTTAATTTTTAAAGAAGCTTTAAATTACACAAATGTTACATCAGAAATATAGGGGATTCCCATATACCCTACCCCTCCCACAATTTCCCCCATTAACAACATTTTTCATTAGGGTGGTACATTTGTTACAATTGATGAACACATATTGAAGCATTGCTATTAACCATGGTCTATAGTATGTGTTATAGTTTACACTTTACACCGCCCTGGTTTTAATTCCCTTTTTCCTCTTTCTGTGCTTTCTGAGGATTGAAAAATGCTTCTGATTACCTGTTATCTCCCTAAAAGCCTACTACCTGTTTTTCTGGTGGTTGCTTTAGTGTTTATAAGTTACAACTTTTAACTTACCACACTCTTCCTTCAAATTGTGACATTTATACAATATCTTTTACAGTAAAAGAATCTTTCTATAGCTTATTTCCACCATTCTCCTCCTGAACTTGTTGTTATTTTCACCAAACAATTTATAATTACTTATGTTACCTTTAATCTACACCTAGGGATGGTGTATTAGCATCTGAAATATTGTAATTAGACTCTACAAATGTGCTTATATGGACATCAAATAATATTAGATTCACATTAATAACACATTAATAATTATTAGTTATTAATAATTATTAATTATTAATTCACATTAATAATTATTGCTATTGTTTCTGCTTAAAGTCAATTATCCTTTAAAGAGATGTAAACACTAAGAAAACAATCCTATATATTTATTTATTTTAAACTATTTATTGAAGTATATAATTCATACATGAACATACATAAACTATAAGTGTTCAGTAAACATTATCAACTTACAAAACAAACATGCATAACATCATACAGGGCTCCCACACATCACCACCCCCACACAAACACCCCACATTGTTGTGAAACATCTGTTAACAAATTATGAAAGAGCATCATCAAAATATTATTGCTAACTAAAGTCCATATCTTCCTCCCCTATATATTTTTTTAAAGGTTTTATTTATTTATTTATTTACTTTTATTCATTTTACACCGCCCCCACCCCCCCGTTTTTACTGTTTTTGTGTTCATTTGCTGGGCAACTCTCTGTGTCCGTTTCCTGCCTTCTCTTCTCATCCTTCTCCTCCTGTCTTCACTGGGATTCGATCCTCGGAACCTCCGATGTGGGAGAGAGGTATCCTACTGCCTGTGCCTCCTTAGTTCCTGGTTTTTTGGTGCATCTCGTCTTGGCTCTCCCTTGTGTCACTCTCCTGTTACGTCATCATCTTGCTGCATGGCTCAGGGGCCTGGTGGCTCACCCGCTCACGGGGCCTGGCGGCTCACCCAGGGCCTGGCGGCGCACCCGCTCATGGGGCCTGACGGCTCATCAGCTCAGGGCCTGACAGCTCACCTGCTCACAGGGCCTAGTGGCCCACCCACGCATGGGGCCTGGTGGCCTACACGCATTCTACATTTTTCTTTTTTTATTTTTACCGGTTGTCCTGGGGATTGAACCTACTTCCCTCCATAAGGAAGACAGATGCCCAACCACCTGAGCCACATCCATCACCCTGCTATATCTCTTAAGGTTGACCAAAGATACCCAAAGTTACAGTTATTTCCCATACAGGATGGTCATATAACAAATCAGGGTTAGTTTATCACCAGCTTCTAAAAACCAGACCTAGAGAGAAAAACTAGGTCTGGGGACACATGCATGGTTTCTAATACAGAGAATGTTTAGCCTACCCTGATTATTACAAAATCAGGACAGCAAGAATATTTTGCATACTCCTATATATTTAAATATATAGTTACCACTTCCAATTTTATTCAGTTCAAATGCTCCAAATCATTTTGATCCTTTTGGGTTTTTTGTTTGTTTGTTTGTTTTGTTTTGTTTTTTGTCTCACTGCCCTGGCCCATTGTCTCAGTCTGCCCTCCTGCAGTTATATACTTGTGAGGGCAGAAGTGGGAGAGACCACTGGAAATGCTGGGAAGGCAGAGACAAGGAAGGGACAAGGGGCGGGGCAGACTAACCTAGTCCAGATTTTCCTCATCTTTTTAAAATTCCTGATTTGGGAGAAACCCCATTGTCAAAGTGGAGTAGAAGAGGGTTTTTTTGTTTGTTTTTAATTTTGCTAAGTGGCATGACAGCAGTATTTCGTCTAGAGTCAATTATTATCCACTCTTGAGACAAAACTCTCCTGAATACTCTATTTGCTGCCCAGTGAATTAAAAGGTTCTCCAGGCCGGTTGGTAAGAGCAGGCACCAATTCCATTTCTGTATGAGCTTTGAATATTGTTCTCTCTGATACATTTGAGGCATTCTTTCTAGGCTTGAGCTACTTACCTCACACACATGTTCAGATCAGTTTTCCACCGAGTATTTGAGGAGGATTGTTCACAGGTTTCTAGAGCTCGCTCTGCATGCAGAGCTCTCCTCTATAGTATTTCGCCTAGTGAAGTTGTGCCACCTGGGTGCCACCCGGCATACTTTAAACTGTCTCCTCAATTCAGGAAGTCCTCATGAATTCCACCTAAATCTCTCCCTCCCTATACCACAGCCTGGAAACTCTCTTCAGGCAATAAGTCTGGGCAATTGGAAGGACTCAAACATTTGTTTTCTTTCTCACAGTGGCCATTGTCCTTTGTGTTCTGATGTTCAATTTCTTTTTTTAAAAAATGTTGCTACATACATTTTGTCTGGTTTAGGTTGTTTCAGGTGGGAGGCAAATCTGTTATACCATCTGTATTAGTCAGCCAAAGAGGTGCTGATGCAAAATACCAGAAATCTGTTGACTTTTATAAAGGGTATTTATTTGGGGTAGAAGCTTACAGTCACAAGTTCATAAAGAGTAAGTTACTTCCCTCACCAAAGTGTGTTGTCACATGTTGGAGCAAGATGGCTGCCATCTCTGCAAGTGTTCAGTCTTCCTTTTCCACCTAAGGCTCCATGGTCCCAGCTTCTTCCAGTCTCAGCTGTGGGCTAGCATGAGGCTCATCTCTCTCCCCGGGGCTGATTTCTTTCCAGGCTTTCTCAGCTGTTCGGGGCTTTGGTCTCTTCCCGCTGCAAACAATCAGGCGAAGGGCCCAGCTCTCTCCCCGAGGCTCCAGCTCCAAAACTAAACCCTCTGTATTGTACTTCTCCACTAATTTACTTCCCTGTCTTTGGTTGAGTATCCATTTATATAGCCCACAAAGGCGGGGAAGGCAGAGACTCAAACCCAGTCACCCTAATGATGTGGTCAAATAAAAGCCCTAATCTCGATTTGATAAAGTAAAAGTGAAACCTCTGAATCTAATACAATCTAATATGCTCAGAGGAACAGACCAGTTTACAAACACAATCCAGTATCTATTTTTAGAATTCATAAACAATACCAAACTGCCACACTCTACCCTCTGAATTCCAAAAAGACATTACGATATTTTAAAAAACCTTAAATCAGTAACAATGCTATATATGATTCATAAATGGAAAAAGATATCTGTGTAATGTGTAATTCATGTTAGCCATATGTGTTACAGCAAGCAAGGGAAAGCGACTGGATTTAAATTCAGTTTTTCCTTCCTTTAAAGGTTAACCTGTTAACTGATACACTACTTATACCTCAAGTATTTTGCAGGAAAGCTAGTTTTGTTTTTCTGAAATAAGAATTCACATCCTTTGCTTCATCATTTGAAATTGACCATGTGTTACCAGAAATAGTATATTTGTTTCATGTAGATAAGACTGAAAAGCTCATCATTTTACTAAAGAATTTATAGCTTTAAATTGTTATTTTCTATTTGATGATCATGAAAAATCTATCTAGACAGTATTCTGTACTTATAAAAATGCATTTAATCACTTGTTTTTGCCACATAACTGACATGCTTTCTGAAATACCTATATTAGAAACTTTGAATGAAATTGCATTCTTTATTCAAATCAACGATTATAATCATTCAACATTCAATAAAATTGTGATCCTAAAGTAGAGGGTGGAGGCTTTATATCGGCTCCCTTTGAACAACATTTTGCTTACATATGTTTTCCAAGTTAGCAGAATTAATATTAAATACATAGTAATTCCTTTGCTGTAAACAGAAGATTATAAATTTTCAACCAATTAAATATTTTATTAGGATATTTTGAATCAAGAAAGTAAATATGTAGTAAATTCAGGGATTCAACTGCTTAATCTTTCTATTTTATGAGTTTTATACCTTCATAAATTACATATTGTAGATTTGCATGGGATTCTAAATTCAGGTTCCTATGGCAAAAAAAGAAAAAGGAAAAAAATTGATAAATGAAATAAGTTGATTGACAAATGTAGACTTTATCTGAGAGGAGATAAAATTAATTTCTTTGTTTATGTGGACACAATAAGAGTAGTCCAAAGCACCCTTTGAGGCTGTAGCTCCTTTTCTGTATATACATATTATAAATTTGAGGATAGAGGAAAATATATCATGCACATGAGCCTAATATACATGTATATAAAACACTCGAAGATCTTTAAAGCGTACTGAGTACTTTCCTGGGAAAGACCTTCCGAAGCAGTTGTGAGTATATTTTTTCAATGGAAACTTGTGGAAATTAAAAACTGCTTTAGAATTTTTCTTGAAAACAGGTATACTTTTTAAAGTTTTCCTCCCAGAATCAGCTGACATTGGGTATCTCTCCCTGGGATTTTTTCCTAACTCCATCCATCTGTGATTCTTTGATTATGATGCTCTTTACTAGATAACTCTGAAGCACCTTATAAAGGCTGATCACAGCCTAGGCTAATCTATGTTCCCACAAATAACTTTCCTTGCCTTTCAGTATACACACACACACACACACACATTTACATGTATGTAAAATCTCTGTATACCTTTCCTATTTGAGGGGTTCATAGTTCTTCCTGGCTTCACTGGTATAAACTGCCAAACTGAGCCCCATTTACAACCTTTGGTTAGAGAAATTTCAATCAGGGAAACATCTTAACACTTTTGTAAAGCAAATTATGAAAATCCAGTCTGGAAAAGAAACTTGAATTTAAAGACAACTGCCAATCGTCATAATAATTAATGTCATTGAAAACTGCAATCTGAAAGCCAGCAAGCTGGCTCCAAAATTTATTATTTCAACCTGTGAGGCAACCTGTCCATGAAGACATAGGTTTATATTCTGAAAGCATTGTTTATTCAGACTGCTTACAGATTTTGAGCCACACATTTTTATGAGCTGATGCAAAATATAATGAGATTGTAAAGTAAGGATATATTTGAAGATTCTCAAAAAAAAAAATAGAAAGTAAAAAATGACTATCTTAGTTTTGAAAAATTCTGCTATGTAAATATATAATGAAACATACATTGTTTCTATCATTCTATTAATAGCAGAAATGTGTTGATTACGTCTTGTATAAGGGCATACATGGCTGGAGCGTTTTCTAGAACTTTAGTGACCTTGACAGTGGCTTTTCCCAGGGACCAATCTGACCCATGCATGGCCTCTTGAGTCTTCAAGGTTTATATCAAGTAATTGTGTGTGAGCTTGAAGGGCTTCTTCAGATAGTGATGGGGAAAGGGCTACCTGCTAGGCAATCTCGAGTCCCATTAAGGATATGGACAGTCACATTTTAGTTCTTTCTGATGCCAAGTCAGATGAGAAGAAGAAAAATTGGAAATGTTGGTTTGGAGGGTTGTAATCATATATTGAAGGAAACTGGAAGAATTAAAAATGTGGTAAGTATTGACAATTTGGACTCTGAAATGGGATCCAGTATAATTTGCAGGTTGGTACTCAAATTTCTTCTGCCAAAGGTGAGTGCTGTAGGTTGAGTTATGTCCCAGTAAAAAATATGTTCGTGTTCATGTCATAACATCTGGTCCCTAGAGTGTGACCTTATTTGGAACTAGAATCTATGAAGACATGATTAGTTAAGATAAGGCCAAACGGGATTAGAATGGGCACTAATCCTATTTGGCTGGTTTTCTTCTAAGAAGGGGAGAAGAGACACAGAGATGCACAGTGAAGACAGCCATGTGAACACAGTGGCAGAAATTGAAGTGCTGTAGATGAAAGCCAAGGAAGACCAAGGATTTCCATCTAGTTATTCCAGAATCTAAAATAGGCAAGAAAGGATCCTCTGCTAGAGGTTTTGGAGGGAACATGGCCCTGATGACACCTTGAATTTGGATGTCTGGCTTCCAGAACTATGAGACACTAAATGTCTATGGTTTCAAGCTACCTAATTTGTGTTACTATGTTACAGCAGCTTTAGGAAACTGAGGCAGCGAGAATGTCAATTAAATCTCCACCAGACAAGACAGAGTTTGCATATCCGTCAGACACCTGCAGTTTACAAAGAGGTGCAAAATGGCTTAAAGACAATGAACAACCCATTCATGCTATACCTATATTAATAATCAAAACAAATACCATAATATCAGTTTTCTGTTTTGATCAAGAGTAATCTTTCTTTGAGATTTTTTTTTTGTCAAAATGAAAGGAGAATATAGAGAGATATTTTGTGTTTCCATGAAAACTATGCATCATCTATAACATACCCATCTGGGCTGTTAGCATGAATGGTAATGTACCCTTTAGGTCTTCATTATTTGTTTGCTGGAAGTTTTCATAGGGAATCTCAGATTGGACATTTAAAACCTCTTAAGGTTAAAACCAAAGTTACTGCTGCCAGATTTCACATGTGATACCTATAAATTTGGGTGAATTCCTCTCTCCTCAAGGTCATTAAATTATTTTAAGTTTCCTAGTCTACCAGGAAGCTACCTTGCTTACTTACCTGTAAGCCCTGGAATCCTGGAAGTCAGGAACAATGCAAGCTTTCCCCAAAGGTCTTTGTAAGCATAATCTCCATAAAGTCAAGTTTAGTTCCTTAAAAGTGTCCAAACATTGAGAATCATTCTCAAAAATAACAATACAGATCATTTAGGATTTGATTTGGGGGAGGCAAAATGTCAAAATTTTCAGGATATTTGAACATTTAATTAAGTCAGAACCATGAGATACTTATAAACATTAATTGGCTATTTAATCAAAATGACAAGAAAAGAATTTAAAAATTATACATAGGAGGTAACATGATTGTGAAGAACCTTAACTGTTTCCTAATGAGAAGAAACCTTTGTTTTCTTAAATATTCAGGACCATTATGATAAATTGAAGGCTGTTCAACTAAAACAAGACTCTGTTGTCCAGACAGATTACACAAAAGGTAACGAATAACCTATATACACACAATGAGATGTAAAATTTTTCTGAATTATCAACATAGTAACTGTAAAGAAAGACACATACAAGGAGCTTATCACATCAGTTCTAAATTTTCAGCCTGGGTTAAAGCATAAACACAGATTTATAAAGCATACTGGTTCATATCAAAGAGTTGTTCTCACCATTAAATATGAATTCTTAATGGATTTGAACACAAAATAGACTAATAGAAAAACTGGAAATGCTAACGAGTCAAATTTGTTATTAGTGAAAATATAAAAAAAAATTTTCCCCAAGAGATAAGAAATTCATATATCATTAATCCATCTACAGAGATCATCAAACCATCAGACCACAAAATAGAAATAAGCCATCACCAGAAATCAAAAGAGCTCTCAAAATGAACCAAATCAAATATTTACTGTGCTGCTGAAGGACAAGAGTCTGGAACACAGACCTGAGAGCTGACTCACCTTTGTTTTGCTGGATCACCAGTCAGGAATGGAGCACCCAATCATCCCATTGTTTGCAGGAGCTATAAAAGCACATTATAAAATTGAGGTTGCAAAGATGGATGAATATTTAGGGCTATTAATACAATCATTCTACCATAAAAGGCATTAAGCGATTCAATAAATGTAAACCCATTATAAAATATCCTTAACTTTAAACAAATTCACTGATTGAAATTTATTCTTTCTTGAAATTTGTAGAAGACATGAAATGGCTCATATTCTTCCCTATATTTATTTACCAACTACTTACTGGTTCCCTAAAGCTGTTGAATATACTCTTGGTTTTGGAAAAAATGAATAATATCTATCCTCAAAAAGCATAAAATCTTTATGGGTAGCAAATGACTATAATGCATGGTAACCTGCCGTATGAGTGGCATAAAATACTGTATGAGTTCTGAGAAGGCAAAAATCTCTGCTGTCTACTGGAGGATGGAGACTGCAAAACGCTTCATTGGAGGTAACATGCTATGTGAAGTTTGGCAGATAAATAGAATTTCAATAGGTAGAAATGACAGGGTTTAGCTATTGCTGAGAAAATGGTGTGAATAAATGCAGGTAAGAAACTACAGGACAAATTTCAGAGAAAATCAGTGACTCTGTGGAACTACAGATGTAGGTGCAGGAGTTAAATTAGATCTATACTGACTTTATATAACGGTGGGATTTTCTTTGTGAATCTCTGTCATTTTTACTTGCCCTCTATATTTTTCTCATAAAATTTGAGCACAAATGCAAATACAATACAGTTATTTCAAAGTCCTATCTGTTTAAATACCTGAAGAATTTTGAGTTTGAAGTGCTTATTTCCACAAGTTTGCCTCTTCAGTTCAAA
Source organism: Cabassous unicinctus (assembly GCA_029593785.1). Taxonomy (NCBI): domain Eukaryota; kingdom Metazoa; phylum Chordata; class Mammalia; order Cingulata; family Chlamyphoridae; genus Cabassous; species Cabassous unicinctus. The sequence continues at coordinate 16,470 of JAQZBX010001815.1, read as the reverse complement.
TGCCAAACAGGACCATTTTATGTTGGCATGTCACATTTTGTTTGCATATTTAAAACTTTAGCATGAGCAAAATTTACATTGTTAAAAATATTTGTCATATCATTTCCTTTAAAATTATGAGCTCTAGAAAGTAAAGAAATTGACCATAAAATGAGAAAAGCATAGATTATGCTTTGCTTAAAGGAACAGTCAGCTTTGGGTTAGTATTCAAGACGTGGCCTTCCTAGTAAACTTTCTGAGGACATCTCACACACTAAGGGGCAACTGCAAATGAAAAGTAATAGCACTTTAGAAGCAAAATATGTCCTCGGTGTCCTGACACAAAAGCACAAATGAATGCCCAAAAGCAATATCTTTTAAATTCCCTGGATACCAGTCAGGCTTTAAATAAACTTTTCCTAATAACTAGAAATAACATCTTTTAGAATTATCTTGCTCTTTCCACTCTCAGTCTTCTTCTTGAGGCCTGTTTTGTTGTGTTGTTTGAGTTTGTTTATTTATTTATTTTCAGAATCAAATTAAATCTCTTAATAAAATCCTGGCAGATTAAGAAATGTTGAATAAAATTTCTCAGAAAGCTCAAAATGAACATTTAAAATGGAGTGCATTGCATTCCATCCATTAGAAACATATTTATGTTAGTTGTATTGTCATTCTGTTCATTAACAAGTAGATTTTTAAGTATCTGACTGTTATTGATGTCATTTTGTTGAAATATTATACTAACTATGTACACTCCATTCTTTTTTCCTGGAGATGGGGAGATGTTTATGGTGAAATAAGCTTTGCATGTGGTTAATTCTATGAATGTTTCTTATTGAGAAAATCAAGGGCTTTGGCTACTAGGTTTATTTTAAACTCCAATTTCACAGCTATAAATGAAACTCCAGGATTCAACTCTAAGGAGGCAATTAAAAGCATGAGTTATTTTTCTGTAATTTTTTATCCATTATAAGTTATTTTGATATATATTTTTTAAAGTAAGATAGTTTTTAATGTTTAATAACACAGAACAAGACAGAGCTAAACAAAAAAATCATATTTTGTTTATACTTTTCCTCCTTTCTCTAAAAGTATCCTTTGCTTATTTTTACAAATGTTGGAATATTTGCCAATTAAATGGAAGCATAAATATTTCTTAAATTGTGGTCCACATCGTTTTGTCATATTAAAAAATTATAGCTTAACACATATGAACAGAATTTTCCTTTAGGTTACCTCACAACTTCCCAGATTCTATTTGGAATTGGATTAATCCTAGTTCAAAAGCTGGAAAATTCCTAAGATGGGAGCTGTCCTAGGACAGAATATTGCTGCCTCTTTCCTCATTCAGCAAAACTGTAAAGAAAAGTGAAATGTATTTCACATGTAATTAGTTAGTTTCCTGTGGCTCATTCTTGTTCCGATGGATGCTAGCACCATTATATCTTCAAACAAAAATTATAATTGATTTATTAAGCAATCTTTTATCAATGAAACCTGCAAACAAAACAGAGATTTTAAAATACAATTATAAAGAAGAAATAAAAGCAGTAAATAGAATTTAAAGTACAAATGAAAGCAGAGCTATAATATCTCCAAGTTACATATAATTTTATTTACTCCCTTTTGTGTCAGATTTTCGATTGTTCTAAACATTAACAGAAAGACGTTAGAATTAGAAAGGTGTAGACCTTTCTAAAATATGTAAATATAGTGAGATCGTAATTTTACCACTAAGGAGATCCCAGGACAAGGGTATTTGCTTGTTTTTATGTTCTTCTAAATTATTAGGATACTAATTCTATATTTTAATCATTGTGGATGACACAATTTGCTTAAAAAAGTGTTTGTCCAGGGCAGTGGTTTTCAAAGTATGGAGACCAAAACCATTTCCTGAGAACTTGTAGTATATCTATTTTATGGTTGGTTTTGTGCTAAATACCATTAATCTATTACTGAAGGTCCCAGTATAACTTTCAGGATGCATATCATTACTCTAATTTTAGAAGTAAAGGAACTGATGCTCATTGATATTAATTAATTTACTCATTGGCTCAACAGGTATGACGTATGCTCCTCCGGTCACCAAAGACAGCTTTCCCTCCTACATCTAACCCACCCAAAGACTGGCTGCAAGGCTTAAGCTTCACATGGATATTTACTCGTGATTTGAATCACCATATAAAAGCCAGCTGCCAATATGGATAATTATGCACAGTCGACATGGACAGGGTCATTACTCTTTGTTCACTGATTTTAACCCAAGTGCTAGAAAAATATCTGGCATATGGTAGGTGTTCAATATACATTTGTTGAATGCAAGATGAAAGAAAAGGGAGAAAGAATAAAAAATATATTCATAATTTTATATGGATTCCATGAAGTCTTTCCTTACTACACACTTGCAAGATCATTATTAATACATGTTTCATTATTTAATGCTAATATTAAAATGGGCAATTATTTATCCTTACACACACACACTTTGATCAGTAAACACTGAGTTTTAACTTGTCTATTTGACCATAAAATTCATGATTTTGCTCTGCGCCATGATAGAGAGCACCAAATACACAGTATAGGTTTAAGTATATCCTGAGTCATTCATACACACATATAAAGAAGTTAATTTAATATTCAAGCCACAGAGGGAGAAATTGGCACAGAGAAAGGTGAGGGAAAAAAACTTTACCACAGGAGCAGATGTGGCTCAAGCAGTTGAGCACCCACCTCGCACATGGGAGGTCCCAGGCTCGGTTCCCTGTGCCCTCTGAAAAAACAAAACAACAAACAACAAGCAAAACAAACATTAAAACCAACTCAGGGAAGCCAATGTGGCTCAGTGGTTGAGCTCCAGCATCCCTCATATGAAGTCTCGGGTTCTATCCCTGGCCCTGATACCTCAAACAAACAACAAACAAACAAACAAACAAAACTTTACCAAAAGAAATCAAGGCAGTAATTTGGAAGCCTTATGTTGAGAGTAAAATGTCTGTGAATCAAAAGTGGAATAGATTAAACAAGAAATCTGTAAACTAATTAAAGTCTAAAAAGAGTCAACTTGTAAATAAAGATCCACCTCCTTGACTGTTTTGCTTCAAAAAACACTGTCTACACTTACATAAAATATAACAAAATAAGGCATTCAGTTATAAACATAGAAAATTTTAAGAAACATTTCTTATGATCTGTTTTGAATGATTAATATTATCTACAAAAAATTTCATATGTCAGATGTTTTTGGAAAAAATATGGCTTTAAGCATTGTTGAACAGGATTCTTTATAGAAGAATATACCATTTATTATGTTAATATGTATTGAGATTTCCCAACATGAGATAACATTTAGCAGAACTATTTTCTCTTTTTGTGAGAGCTATACTACAATCTAGCAGAAAAATAGTATATCAGAGAACACCATTTTACGAAAATTGATTTTTGTCAATGTCTGATTTTCCCCACAATTTCTGTTGTTTTATTTTAAATCTAGCAGATAATTCTCTTTTATGATATTATTGTGGGTAAGTACTAGCAAAGCATTTTTAAAGAGAGGAACAGAAAACACACACACACACACACACACACATGCACATCACTGTAATTAAACCTTGAATACCAAAATGATTACTGACATTTTGGAGACAAAATAGAGGGAATTAAAAATAAAACAGTCACTAACACATGATAATATCAATTTAACTTCCAATCTCTTCCTCTTTTTATAGACCTGATGGGGGTGGGGGGCGGGATGGCAGAAAAAAATCTGTTCTTTACTGTTTCCTATCCTTAATGGCAATAGGTGGGGATAATCTCCTGGAGGAAATGTTGGAAATAGAATTGGCTCCTTAATGCACCATTAATATTACCATCTAGATTAGGGATTCTAGGCTCTTGGAGTTTTTACTCACTGGGGATTTTAGAAACGTCTGGAGAGATTTTTGATTCTCACTTAAGGGAGGTGAGTGGTTCCTCTGCAGGGTAGAGGCCAGGGTTGCTGCCAAGCACCCTACAATACACAGGACAGGCCTTCTCAGTAAAAATGTTATCTCTTCCAAAATGTCAGCCTGCCAAGGTTGAGAAACCCAGATGGAGAGTTAAAACTTAACACACTGTTTAAAAGCTGAGATACACAATTTCACCCAAAACTATACAATGTTCAGGTAAGGAAATCTTGATCATAACTGGGGTGGCAGTATTAGGATATGCTAAGAAATAAAGTGTCAACATGATAAGGTGCTCTTGAGCCCTTGAATCACAGACTCAAGTGTCTTAGAGGAAAACTTATGAAGCACTCATATAAACCCTCACAATGATGGCTTAAGCAATAAAGCTGCATAAAAGGCCCCATCATCAAGAAATAGCTATTATGGAAACTAATCCATGTTGTTGCTTTTTAATTGATTCTATGCAACCTTTGAATTATACATACATCTCTCCTAATTCTTGTAATAACTCACCACACATAATTCTGATTATTTAATTTTCTTTTTACTAAATGCCATAGTAAATGAATGAAGCTGGCTTGCCAATGAGAAAAAGCCTGTCAACTTTGAGAGGTTATATTTATATTTACTGTCTTTTCTACCACAAATATGTGCTGTATCACAAATGTTTTTATATATGATTCATAAATGGAAAAAAAGATCTGTATAATGAGTAAATCATGTTAACTCATATGTCATTTTTTTCTTATGCAAAGGAAGCTGGATTAGTAGGTGTAGGGAAGAATAAAAATATCCTCTGCTTCGCTGTTGCACTGGCAGCAGGAACTCTTTCACCTGTGTTTTAAGAAAATTAAAACCAAACATCAGCACTCTGGGGAACTCACTTCCAGAGGGCAGGAAATTTAGCCTTGTATCTCTCTCAGGTTACAATATTACCCTTCCATCTGCATTGTAGTATTATCTACCAGCACTGTTTTAACTAAAATAATGTAAGCATTCCCACTCTATTGTTTTTGTTCATTTTAAATATTCATTTTGGCAATCTCTACCCAACCAAAATGACCTGCTCTGGCAGCCAACCTGAGCTCCTAAGGGAAAAATATCATTTTTGTTAATGGTTTGCAGATATTTGAGGAATGCTTATATTGGGTTAGAATTCAAATGCCCAAAAGCACAAAAAACAATTTTGATTTTATGCATCAGCTTTGTGAGGGCAATTAAATTAAGATGACTCGTAAGAAACCAATGCATCCCGTGTATCCTAATGAAATTAAGTTTTGAGCCTGAAAGTCTTAGGTGGACTTCCTTGAATGTGGCAAAATCATAAATAAAATGGTACCTTCGCAACATTTTGGAAGCCAGTCAATAGATTTTAATCTGGTGACGTTACCTTTCTTTATCCCATAAATCAATATCCACTTGCAAAGCCATTTGAACTCATGGAAATGGCATACTTCTCTGTGGAAATAGTAAGTACCATTTCATAAAGAGGGCATTTTTCTTTATATTGACAAATATACTTTTATTATTCTTTTGCTGATAAGGAATTTGAAAAATAAATTTATTTATTACTGAATCACAGTCTTATTTGATCTTGGTATCAACATTTCCATTTTAACAGAGGAAGAAACAGCCATATCTAAAGCGTCATCACTAATCAAGCCTCATACACTGAAATAATGCAGGAAGATGAAAAATTGTTGATAAAAAATACAGAGAAGGAAAGCTTGGTGGTAAACAAGTTTACTGAAATAAGCTATTTTCTTTTTATTTCAACTTACAATAATAAGTGATAACTTACTTTCATTTCAGTGCTTATATGAATTCTTAGCCCCTTTCCAAATTGACTGGTGCAAAGATCTTAATGGAAATTATTCTCTCAACTCTACTTTGTCAAACCCATTGCAACATTAGGATTCCGCTGAAGTGCATGATATCGTGATTGTTTATATTGCTGCTGGGAAGAATGCAATATAACAACAATTCAATGTATCTTTAAAGAGTGACGATTGACTATATTCTTAAGTTTTTAACTCTTAAAATTGTGGCAGAGCATTGAGGCTCATTTTTTTCCTAGATCATACTGCTTTTGACCCAAAGTTATTAAGAAAAATAAACCACCATAGTAATTGTTTGATTAGCCATTGTTGTACAATGGAAAAAAATTCTTGGAGGTGGCATAGATCTAATTAAAAATCATATTTCATTGATAGCAACAAAACAAACATGATCTTACTAAATTGAAAATATTGTATATAATCCTAAAATTTAATTTTGTAACCAAAAAACTCCTCTATTAAACTTTATTTTAGTCAATGATATTTTGTAGAGTCTCATCTCATGTTTCATTAAGTCAGGAATAGTAAAAATCCTTCCATTGATTGATATTTAATAGTTTACTGTAGATTGCTCCACAGATTTGTGTTGGGCCTGTGAAGGTTGCTCAGTATGCATCCAATAATTTAATCATACAGTCAATCCATACTTCTCTAGGAGCCTACTGAGACTTAGGAAAGTTATATCTCAGAGAAACAATTTTCACAGATTGCTTTTATTTCATAGGACTCCTTGAATTACTCAATGGAAACACATGGTTTATATGCTGACTATATGAATCACACCTTTTTTTCTTTTTCAGATTCATACTTACTCCTAAATTATTGAAATTTAAAATGGTAGGATCTCTGATAATTTCAGACTTTGCACCTTTAAAAAAAAACAAGGTAAAAACACAGAAATAATAGCATTATTAGTGAATAAGGAACTGGGAAATCGACTTTTTAAGCAATGGAAAAGTGAGCTGATAGTTTTTGCAATATTATTATGATGTTTTATATGTAACATTAAAAAATGAGCTAAATGTTTTGTAGCCTGCTAACATGCAATTAAATACCCAGGGCTATTGGATGCTTTACATAATGTTGGGAAAAAATGTTCAGCAATGAATTTATATAAATATGTATGTGTGTATGTCTAAGTGTGTACTAAAAGGTTTTGTTTCCTGGTACACACTATTATGACCTTATTGTTTACAGTTGAGGTCATTTTGATTGTTCAGGGCCCTTTGCTGTTCTAGTTGTGTATTTTGAATACCACTGCCTAGAAATGCTGTACTCCATGTTCTATAGATGTCCATATTCATAGAGTTACTTTGTAACTCAGTGTCCACCTTACTAAAAATTTGAATGTAAAAGGCTCAAAGACGTTCTGGAATGAATATAAATTACCCTGGTTCAAAATATTAGTGTAAGCTAAAATAAAAGAGCCAAGTAAACATCTTCCCGATCACTTTTACTTCAGTAAAAGTATGTTTGATTTACCTTCCTATCTTAAACAATTAGAAAATCAAACAAAATATATGAAACAGAAGTTTTCATATGTGGAAAACAAACATCAAAGGAGGCAATTGAGGAGAGAAGGAAAACAAATGAGGTGAGCTCTAAGACTGAACCAGCCTGCAAGAAATTTTCAGGTCACTGAGCTGAAAGGAAAATCCCAAACAGAACCTGAAGTTTTGCTGGATTAAGGAGAGAGAGAATGGAATTTAGGGAGTTGAAACCCTTTAGAATTTGTGGAACAGAGACCCAGAGAAGGGGAACTGCACAGAAAAATAGCTCCAGAAATCTGCATAGGGGACTTTTAATGCCTTTGGTTGAGTTTTAATCTGTATTTGTATGTGAGAAAACTATCAGTGGCCAGGAAAGTAATCATCAGAAAGCAGGAGTCTAAACAATTCTCAGCGTTCACACAGGGTGGAAATACCTCTAAATACACAGGGCATAGAACAGAGTCTTTAGAAGGGTATTGCCCCAGTAGTTAGACTAGACTAGAGTAAAACCTACTCTGGAGCTGGTTTCACAGTGCTCATAAGCAAGTGTCTAAAGGGTCAAATTTATTCGAAGAAATTTGAGTGTGCTTAAACAAATTCAACACTTCTCAATGGTATACAACAAAATCATACCGCCAACAATTAAATTAGCAATGACTGACATCAAATAAAAAGTTGCCTGGCTTTCCAGAGAGTAGGAAAATATGACCCAGAGATAGGATAAATTTAAATAAATAAGTTGTCCCAGAATTTACGGAGAAAATGAAATTAGCAGACAATGTTGGAAAGAAACTTTCCCTTGTTCCCTCATATTTCTACACATCTTGAAAACAAGGCGCTGTTTGCATTTTGTTCCTATGTTTTTAAGGTTTGTATAATCTTCAAGAATGTTAGTGATAGAGACATTTTCTTCCTTCATAGCAAAGGACAGATTTGCTTATGACCTCAAAAGATAGTGGCAGTGTTGACCCACAGACCAAAGTGCGAGCATCCTTTATGCCCAGCATGACAAAGAGAATGGCTCCATCTGGAGCACAGAGCATGGACGCTTACTATCTGTTATAAAAGATTCAGGGTCCCTAACTCAGTGTCTCTCTCCTGTAATGCAACACATTGAGTGCGCAGATGCTATCTAACCCTGTTTTGATTGCTCTTTGGGAATTGTGACTTGGGAAACCAGGACGAATTGCTGATACTCTGGCTACTGATATTTCTACAAGCAATAAACTGTCTTTTGTTTATGACCCATGATTTTGTTTCTTCCGCAAGTATCCATAAAACTGTGGCAGGCCAACTTGTTAGCTTGCAAGTAGGGCAAAATCTCATTGCCTTCACAGTTCATGACCATAAATATATTAAAACAGCCATTATAAAAAATGATCTATATGTCCAAGGAAGTAGAGAAGAACAAAAACAAAAGCAATATGAAGAGAAAAAGTAGAAGATATAAAAAAGGCAAGAAAATCTTATAGAAATGAAAAATCAGTATCAGATATGAAATATATACTGAATGAGATTAATAGCACATTGAACACTGCTAGAGAAAGATTGCACAGATAAAGACACAGCAAACAGCAACCATATAAAATGAAGCACAGAGAAAAACAAAGATTGAGAAACTTGGTAAAAAGAGAAAAAAACACACACACAAAAAAACCATCAGAGACCTAGGGAAATATTATCAAATTATCTACACCATATTGGAGTCCCAGAAAGGGGGAGGGGGCAGAAGAAAAAAATAATAAATGATAACCAAATATTATCTAAATTTGATGATAGCCATAAAGTTATAAATACAAGAAGCTCATTGAACCACAAGCAGCGTAAAATAAAGACAAATCATGAGTCATGTAAGAATCAAATTCCTGAAAAAACGTGATAAAGATAGAATCTTAAAAAAATGTCACAGAGCAAAAGAGACTGGAAAGATAAGACAATTAAATGCAGTGTGGTGCTTTGGACTGAATTTGTCAAGAACTCTTTTAAATTCAATAAGATGAAGATAAAACAATTTTTAATAGGCAAAAATTTGATTAGATGTTATGAAAGAAGATATCCATATGAAAATCAGCTCAAGTAAATGTCAATGTCACAGTTATTAGGGAAATGCAAGTTCTAACCACAGTGAGGTACAACTACATGTCTAGAGAATGGCTAAACTAAAATAGCTTTTTTACTAAAAGCTATTTAGTAAAAAATTTAGCAGTTTTGTTTTATTAAATAAAGATAAATATGCACTTAACTTATAATCAAGCAGTAATCATACAAGATACATTTCTCTGTATTTAATTAATAAAAATTAATACTTATTTTAATAAAAAACACGAGTACTTGAATGTTCATAAGATTCCTGAAAATGGAAATGACTCAAATGTTTATCAAGTGGTGAATGGATAAATGGAGGTTGTTACATCATATGATAGAATACTATTCAGCAATAAAAAAGAAGGAACTACTGAAATGCACAATGACATGCAAGAATTTCAAGAGCTGTATGCTAAAAAGTCAATGATACTTGAAACAAAGACTACATATTTTTCAATTAAATTATATACTATTATTTAAAAAGGCAAAAAAATTATGACTTCAAGCAGATACTAGGGAACAAGTTTGGGAAAAATGGATTGACTACATTGGCCATAAGAGGCCATAAGAAGGTGATGGAAATGTTCTATTTCAGGATTTCTGTGGTAATTACATGACTGCATACAGTTGTCAAAACTCATCAAATAGTACAAGGACACTTAAAATCGGGGAATTTATTGTTTGTAAGTATGCCTCCATATAACTAGCTTCAACATGTAAATGTCTGTTATTTAAAGGAGAAGGAATGCTTTGAAGTCCTGAAATCTCAGACTTTAGTGAAACCAAAATCAAATGAATGATGACGAAGTACCAAATAAGTGATTAGATCACCATAGATTTTAATAGATGCTCTAATTTTAAAATTAAAGATTAAGCTCATTCTTTTTCTAAAAGGCAGAGCTGACTTCACAGAGACATCTCAAAGACCATCATTCCCTCCTTATATTCTACCACCAAAGGCAAAATATGCTGTTATGTAACAAGGACAACAATAGCATGGTTTAATTTGAGGAGCAAAAACTCACTTTCACATGTCATCATAGCTTCTATCAAAGATAATCTTTCCTCCCTTTATTCTTCTACAAAAGAAAAAAAGAGAAAAGTGTTATCGATCAAGGTTAAGAACAAAACATACTCATGCTTTGAGGATATGGTTCTCTTCAGCTCATTTGCCATTCTCTCTTTCCATTCAGAGATTCCCTCCAGAGACAAACACACACACATACACACATATATACACACCCTACATACCCATACAGGTATGGTCAAGTGACCTCAAGATAAAGGGTACTGTAGTATACAAACATGACCATGTTTAAGATATCAATACTAACAGGATGTCCTCTAAGTTTATAAATGGTCTTTAAAATAAATCTTCCTTCAGAAAAGCCGTGAAAAACATTTTAACTACACCTTCATGGAACGAAGTAGCTCAGAGGGTCTTGCAAAAAAGACACAAATTAGTCAAAAGGCTTTCCATTTTTGTGTATTTTTCTTTAGGTATTCATATTTTGTGACATATACATTATGAGGAAAACTAAATTCAGAATCAACATTGATGAATTGCAATAATATAATGTAGATATGTTACAGATGAAAGCATATGGCATGATTCCATGTTCTTTTCATGTAGTTTGAAGCAAAGAAAAAGTAAATAATATACTGCTTAAACATGATGAAGGCATAAGTGATAAACATTTAATAAAAGCAAATTAAATAAGAATTCAACATTTAAGCTAGGAAAAAGCTCTGGTGGGTAAGTAATATGAATATGATAAGGGAGAGGCACACTGGAAGATTTCAGGTTCTTTTCCTTATGGTGAAAGGTAAATTTTATTAATAATTTTTAAAATGTATATACATATATTCTATACACTCCTTTTTTATATCCCCTTTAATTTATAACCCTCCTCCCAAAACACATGAATAACGATGTGATGGTTAAGCTAATGTGTCAACTTGGCCAGGTAATTGTATCCAGTTGCTTGGTCAAGCAAGCACTGGGCTAATTGTAATACAAGGACATTTATGGACTATAGTCACCTGTGAGTTTACTGCATAGATAGCTGAATATATCTACATCAATCAGGGAGATTGCCATCAGCAATGAGGGATGCTTTATCCAATCAGTTGAATGCCTTAAAAGGGGAAGGGATCTCAGCATTCAGAGAGAATTTCACAGCTTGTCTTTGGACAGCCAGTGTCTCCCAGAATCTCATCAAAGACCTTCCTTAGACTTTCATCAGAACCCCTGGTTTGCAGCATGCCTACGGAACCTGGACTTGTGCATCCCCACGGTCGTGTGAGAGACTCTTAAAAAAATCTCATACTGTTTACAGATATCTCCTGTTGATTCTGTTTCCCTAGAGAACCCTGACTAATACAAATGATAACAGACTGATTTTTTAATCAAATATATCAATATTTGTTAATTTACACATTTCTTTATCTTTATTTTATATTTTAAAAATAATGCTTATATTACTTTTGCAGAAGAACTTTAGAATCAATTATCACTGGTTTCTTGCAATATGCTTCTCTTGTAGTCCCTCGTTGTGATATTCTTTGTGTTATCCTACTGGGAATTCATGGAGCTTCTTGGATCTTGGTATTTATCTTTCTCTCATATCTTTCCTTTCATTGCAGAGACTGCAGTTACATATAAATAAGATTCTTGATATTACTCCACAGGTTACTGATGCTCTGTTTTCCTTCTCTAGTCTTTTTTGTTATTCTTCTCTTTTTTTGGATAGAATCCATTGCTATGTCCTTCATAACTACCAATCTTTTCTTTTGCAGTGTCTTACCTACTGTTGATCACTCCTACAAAAACTTTATTTCAGATATTTTATTTTCATCACTAGAACTCCAATAATGACTTTCATGACACTTATTAAATAGCTCTTTAAATATGCTTGTCTTCTAATTCCATTATCTCTCTTTTACAGTCTGTTTATATTAATTTATTAATACAATTATGGGTCACCTTTTCCTTCTTATTTTAATTACTTTTTTTAATTTAAACATTTTTTAAACAAATCAATTTTGTTGATACATATTACTAAAGCATATGATTTATCCAAAATGTACAATCAATGGTATTCAGTCAAATCACATAGTTGTGCGTTTATCACTTCAATCATTATTAAAGCATTTTCATTATTTCAATAATAATAATAAACAAAAAACAGACAAACAAACAAGAAAATTCCTCACCTCTCAAGCTCTCTGTTTCCCCTGCTATACATAGCTGCTATTTCTGGCTATTCTGGCACAATTACTTAATTGTTTACTAAGCAGTTTTATTGAGATATATTCACATACTATATAATCTATCCAAAGTGTATAATCAAGAGCTTTATTTTTTAGCTGTTAAAAAGTCTTTTATTGTAAAATTGTAAAGTAAATAGAAAAATAGATTGAAAGAAATTACAGATTTTAAATGAGACTGCAAGACCAGGTTAGATTTAATATAATCGATTATAACAAATAGATAGCATAGCAACATCTATAAATGTAAATAATAATTCAAATATAACAGAAATTAATTATAATGTAATTCTAATTTTTATATTACAGCTCTAAATATTGGACATAAAATCTCTAAGAATGAAATAAATTGTTGGTTTAGTTATTTAACTTCCATTTAGTTCATAATTCTTTCTAGATAATCAAATTCTTATTTGGGAATTCTTCACACCTTATTGGAATGAATTAAAGTAGATAACAATTTGCCAACTCATAATTTTATGAGGCAGAAAACTCAAAATCTTGTTCAGTAGAAGTCATGCTAAATCATTATTGATCCAGATAGATTATTTTAATTAAAGAGTATGAAAAAGAAAATGTTAAAGAAAAAATGAAGAATCCAAAACTATATCTTTTTTCCAGCCCTCCTCAATTAAAAGCAAGTGTTTATTTTGTATGAAAAAAAATTGCAGAACACTGATCACAGGAAGAATTTGCCAGTTGCACTGAGTAATTATTGTTCATATACTATAATGTTGTTATATTTATCTGATCTACTCCAACTCTTTTTTGGTTACTATTTGCATGGAATACCTTTTTCCAACCTTTCACTTTTAATTTGGTTGTGTCCTTTTATATGATGTGGGTCTCTTGTAGACAACATATAGATGGCTCATATTTTTTTATCCATTCTATCAGTCTATGTCTTTTGATTGGGGAGTTCAATCCATTAACATTCAGGGTTATTACTATAAAGACATTACTTACTTCACCCATTTTGTCCTTTGGCTCTCTGTGTTTTATCATTTTATTGTCTGTCTTCTTATCCTTTAGTTTACCCATACTAATAATCTTCATTTCTAAACTTTTCTCCAAATCTCTCACCCTTGTTTTTCCCTTTCAGGCTGCAGCACCCCTTTTAGTATCTCTTGCAAATCTGGTCTTTTGGTAACATATTCTATGAGTTTTTGTTTGTCTGTGAAGACCTTGAACTCACCTTCATTTTTGAAGGACAGTTTTGCCGGATACAGAATTCTTGATTGGCAGTTTTTCCTCTTTCAGTACCTTAAATACATCATACCACTTTTTTCTCTCCTCCATGGTTTCTGATGAGAGGTTGGCACATAACCTTATCGAGTTTTCCTTGTATATGATGTTTTGCTTTTCTCTTGCTGCTTTTAGAATTTTCTCTTTAACTCTGATATTTGCCATTCTGAATTGTAGGTATCTTGGGGTAGGTCTATTTGGATTTATTCTGTTTGGGGTGTCTTGGATATTGATATTTATGTCCTTCATAAGGGTTGGAAAGTTTTCAGTCATTATTTCCTCAAATATTCTTTCTGCCCCTTTTCCATTCTCTTCTCCTTCTGGGACACTAATAATGTGAATGTTTGTGCATTTCACATTGTCATTCAATTCCCTTAGACTCTGTTCCATTTTTTCCATTTTCTTCTCTTTCTGTTCTCCTGTCTTTCCCAGTTCAGATGTTCCGTCTCCAAAATCACTAATTCTATCTTCAAACAATTCAAATCTGCTCTTATGTGTCTCTAATGTATTTTTAATCTCGTCCACCGTGTCTTTCATTCCCATAAGGTCTGTTACTTTTCTTTGCAGGCTTTCAAATGGTTCTTTATGTTCTCCCAGTGTCTTCTTAATATCCTTTATTTCTTCAGTCACATTTTCTTTAAATTCTTTGAAGTAATTTAGGAGAGTTGTGTGATTATCACTGATTAATTGTATTAAATCTTGTATCCCTTCAGGATATTTGGTTAGTTCTTTTCTCTGGGCCATCTCTTCCTGTTTCCTAGTATGGCTTGTAATTTTTTGCTGATGTCTAGACATCTGAATTCATTTATGAATTTACTTTGATGGCTAATTTCTCTCTCTTGCCTATTTTTTTTTCACAGCTCTTCTTTGATATTTGATTCAACTTATTCTCAGTCTTTAAAATTTCCCACCTTGAGTTTTCAAAATCATGCCAGGGACTCACTAGTGGGGTACAGAGTTTCTCCCAGGGGTTGGATACAGAGAGTGCCAAATTTTTGCCCATGTAATTTCCATACCAGCCAGCAGATGGCGCTAGTCAACGCACCTTTCCAAGGAGGTGTTTCAGTTTTGGCTTTCCTGTATTGTTGAATCTCCAGGTCAGAGATTCAAAGCGGGCTGTGCTGGCCCAATTCACTGAAGAAAACACACCGACTTCCCCTCCTTTTCCTTCGAAACAGGTGACGAGTAGGAAGATGACTGCTCTCCTCTCAGTAGGCTGCAGTGAACCAGATGTTTTATCCCAGCTTAATATCTTGGGGATGGGGGAGGGAAGTTTTCTCAGCTGCCATGAGGGCTTGGTAACTCATGTTTGTCATTTTGGCTTCTTCATCTCTCTGTCCCTCACCCACCTGTGAGTTGTTTAGCACTGACCTGGTCTGCTGACCCCCAAAGCAGGTCCCCTGGACAGCTTTTGGCTCTTTCTCTGTTGTTTTTGTGAGAGCATTCAGCCTTGCCTGTTAGTCCATCGTCATCTTCCCACCTTATTTTAATTACTTTTTAAATCATATGTTCTATATTATTAATTTTACATTGTTGCATGTCTGGGTTCTATTGTCTTCCTTTAAAGAGGATTTAGCTTTGTTTTTGTTAACCATTAAATTATTTTCAGAAGAGTGTGATTGTTTTGAGGACCTTTAAAAAATTTTCTTATGACTGGCCTACACTAACCCTCACTCTGGGGACAGTTCACCCTTCTGGCTGGCTTCTCCACTCACCATGGAACCTGTGTCTTGGCTGGTCAAGGCTAAAATAATTTCTTATCCCTATAAGCTCTGAGATCCATTCACCTTACAACTTCACTCTTCCTTCATTGCTCTGTATACTACTGCTTTACACATGTGCAGTTTAACGCTTAAGACATAGGGGACCCTTATGAAGACTCTGCAGTTCTTTTTTGCATGCCTATGTTTACCCCAGATATTTTCTCCCCAACTTCCAAGCCCCTAAGCCTCCCGGAACCCTGATCTCTACCTGAAACTCACTGAAGCTGCCAGACTCAGTTTGAGTAATTGGTCCACTCATCTCTTTTGTTTACTTACTCTGACTCGTGCTGCCAGTTGCCCAATGAAAAAAAGAGTTCATAAATTTTGACTATGCTTCTACTTTTTCTTAGTGAGTGGTTTAATCTGGTCCTTTTTATTTCAGTATGGTTGGAAGTGGAAGCCAGTATATCTATTTCAAATCCTCATCTTTTTTTTACATTATTATTACTTTCAAAAAGCTTAATTTTTCCATAGAGTATAATTAGAAAAAATATCAATCAATAAATGTGTCATCTTTTTATCATTTAGATCTTTACTTACTTACCTATTTCATTGCATATATGTTATTTATAACACATTAAGCTCTGGACTCAGCTGGGTTGTCTTTCTTTCATTTTTTTGTGCAGTGATGCAGAACATTTTATGGAAGAGAAATTGTTACTCAGTCTAGGAGATTCCTCTCTCTCTGATTTCCAATGAGCTAAAGCATGAAAATATTCATGGCAGTTATCATGGTCTTTTTTCTAAAAGGGATGAATTTTGCTTTCCTCTACTTTACTTCACACTAGTATATTTGGTAGATTTCTAATAGAGAAGTTTGTAAGCTCCTTTCTCTTCTTGCTGTCATTTTTTT
>JAQZBX010001814.1:0-78312 GCA_029593785.1 Cabassous unicinctus | reverse complement strand
CCGTACAACTACCCAGTGCCGGTCTGAGATGATGGCGACATGCCCAATGTGCCCAGCCACCCCCAGGATCCCCGGGCCCAAGCTTGGAGTGGCTGAAGAATCTGTGAGCACCTCCATCGACAGGAGGCAGGTCCCCTCCCCTGTGGCTCCCAATAAAAATGTGGGGAAAAAAAGGAGGGGGTCAGGAGATTTACTGGAAAGACATTGGTGTATCTCAGAATTCCCAAGGGAATGTCAAAACTGCCTGGCCTTTGGGAGATTGAGGCATGTAGGGTGCAATCTAGATGAGCATCTAGGCTTGCTTTTTCTAATCATTGACTCTTCAAGGCCTAACACAGTGGCTAGAAAATTGTAGACATTCAATAATTATGTATTAAGGAAAGAAGGAGGGAGGGAAGGAAGGAGGGAAGGAAAGAAGGTAAGAAGGAGGGAAAGGGGAAGGAGGGAAGGAAGAGAGGGAGGGAGGAAGGAAGGAACAAATGAATGGACAAGCTATAGAAAGGGAATTCTCATAAAAAGGGAATTAAGAGCAACAACTAACCTCCAGGAATCTTCTTTGTCCCTTTTAGGAACCACTGCACTATTGCAAACAAGGAAACTGTCAGCAAAAATAAGCACTCAGCACAAGGGTGAAGCACTGACTCCTACCCTTTAAAGACCTCCTAGCTTTGATTCTTTGACTTCTGTTTGTGATGCTAAATTTCTTGCTGCCTCTTTAAGCTTACAACATGTTTTGGGGGCTTTGCAACAAGCAAGTCTGTTATTAGAGATTCTGTTGAATTATTCAGGGCTAAATCAAGATGCGAAGACACCTTTTTTTGAGACAGAAAATTGGCAAACACTCTCTAAGATGCCTTAGAGCCAAAAAAAAAAAAAAAAAAAAAAAAAAACCCACAAATTCTGCTGCAGCTGTTGCATTTGCCATAAAATTGATAATGATAAAAAATTGGTTACCTGCATAAGGATGACATGTGCTCCTCAAGAAGTGATTTTGTCTCCAAGGTGAGTATCAGCTTTTATCAGCCACAGTCCTGCAAGAGATGTGCCTAATCTGAGACCCAAGGGGTTAATTCTATTGTAGCTTTTAAACACAAATGGGGTAATGCACCCACCATCAATACCAGAAATCAACATTAAGTGAAAAGATCCCCCTCCCTTTGATTTTCATTACAGGTCCAAGAATATTGAAAACCACAGTGACTCAGGGGATTGTGTCAAAATACACTTGCTACACATCAAAAAGAATTGCATCAGCAAGACTGAAAGAATCAATTGTCTTCCTTTCCAAAATGCTGACCCAAAAGCTGAGGGTTTCTGCAAAGTACAGGAAAGTTTCCTAGAAAGCTTCTGAATGCAGTCCAGGTGTGCCATTGTGCAACAATGCTTTGTGAAAAAAGCCATCCAGGAAGTCAAGGTGTGTTCTGTGTATCAGCAAACTAAGAAAGGAAGTATATCATCGAGCAGAGAGAAGATAACTAGCAATACCTAAGGATAGCCAACTGCCGAAGCCACAGTCCCTTGGTGATATGGGCATGATATCACTCATGGGTGATAGGAGTGTATTTACCATTCAGTCTGATGTATTGGGCATTTAAGCCAAAGCTCTGATTTCTAAATGTCGACATAGTTTAGTGTCCAGGAAGTATTCTAAACGAGCATGTCTCTAGAATGTTATCAGTATAACTAGGCTTCAACCAAAAGTAGACAGAGTGACCCTTTCTTCTTTTCTGAAGAATGCTACTTGGACCTAAATTCCTTCAAGGGACTTTCTACCTACTTGCCATTTCACCAGCTGTTGAGGATTGAATCATGTCCCTCTCAAAAGGCACATTCAGGTCTTAGTCCCTGGCTGGGGGTGTGGACCCAATGTAAATAGGATCTTTTGACTTCATTTAAGGTGTGTCCCAACTGAATCAGGTTGGGCTTTAGTCTGGATTACTGAAGTCCTTTATAAGCAAAGTGAATGTCAGACAGGAAGAAAACAAAGGGAGCAGCCAGAAACTGGAGGTCAGTAAAACCTGGGCCCCAGAAGAGAAAGGAGAAGATGCCGCCATATGCATTGCTGTGTGACCAAGAAGCCAAGGACCAAGGACCCTGGGTATCCACCTCCAGAATGCCAGTCTTCTGAGAGAAAAAATATCGCTTTGCTGATGCTTCGATTTTGGACTTCTCTTATCCTCAAAATCATGAGCCAATAAATTCCCATTGTTTAAGCCAATCCATTGTATGTTGTTTTAGAAGCTAGAAAACTAAAACACCAGCCCCTATGTCAAGTTCCTCCTGCCCCATGATACATGAATTTGGGTTGTGTGCTTACGTTCTGAGAATTAAATATCATGCCAAAGGTTTGTCAACCAACGGATGTCCACTAGCAATCAGGGTATCAGTAGAATTCCCTATTGTAGCCCCTAAATGAGGCCTCAACTAAAGGGTTTACTTGATATTTGAGGTTTTTATTCAGAGCTGTTAAAGGGTATTTCTCAAGCTGATGAAAAATAATCTGCTATGGTCATTATGATTACCTTTATCTCCCGAAGCATTTGTATACATACAAATAAACTCACACACACACGTCATATTTTGTTTACTCATATCCCCTAATATATAAAATGCCAGACAGTCAAGAGACAGAGTCAAGGCAATTTCCCTGTCCACAGTTCAGACTAAATCCATGACTCAATCATCTGAGTCTCTTTTCCCATGCAGGGAAAGCAATGAGAAATTTCTAGAACTGAGTCAAGGCCCACCCCCAACCCTACCTCCCATCTAAATGCACCACACCAGTCTCCTAGGAGCCCAGACTTAATAAACAACTCAGTCACCCCAAACCATTTTTTAAATAATGCTGAGCTGCATTGCCAGGTAGGAGCTATTTTCCGAGTCTTGGAGAGCATTGCTTAGTGTTGAGATACATAGAATGATCTCAGATAATGACACTCAATAATCTGAGAGTGCTTACCCTTCCCTTCTCTTTCAGACTCTTTAAAATAGTGAGTACTAACTTTTAAACCATGTTTTCCTGATACTAATTTTTATTTAGTCAGTTACTATTTCCTTGGCTTGCATATAATAGAAAAGCCTGTTATATTAGCTTAACCAATAAGAGATTTATTTGTTCACACAACGAGAAGTCCACAGGTAGGCAGTTTAGAGGTAGTGCCCAGGGACCCAGGCTCCTTCTGTTTCCTTGCAACACCATTTTTATTGTGTAGCTGATGTTCTCATGCTCACAAGATGGCTGCTGCCCTTCCAGGAATCATGTCAGCATTCTAGGTGGACAGAAAATGAAAGGACCAAGAGTCTAGGAGGCAAAGGGCTTTACCTATTCATTTGGGAAGGGATGCTGTCTCTACGCCTCGATGGCCAAACTCCGTCACATGGTCACTTCTTGTTGCAAGGGAGGCAGAGGAAGAGAGATTTTTTTTTTTTTTTAAACTGGGGCATTGCCATTCTGAACAAAACTAGGATTCTAGTAGTGAGAAAGAAGTGGAGATAGCGGTTGGGCAGGTAACCAGTAGCACTTGTCACAATTTTGTAGTTTAAAGATTGGCTTACTCATTCATCTATTAGAGGCTTCATGAGTGGACAGTGTCTGTCTCATCCACTGTTGTGTTCTCTGTGCCTTTCACAGTGTATGGTGTAACTTGTGTCGAAAAAAGAAAGAAAGGATGGAGGAAGGATGGATGGAAGGGAGGGAGGGAGGAAGAAACATAGAAAGAGAAGGAAGGCGGGAGGGAGGAGGGAAGGAGTGGAAAAAGGAAGAGGATTGGATTTAAAGAAAGAGCAAAGGTTTAAACAGATGATGGAATAAATAACTAAATGGAAGGAGGGGAGCAGCGGGGAGGGGTTCACAGCCAAATCCTAACCACACCTGATTTTGTCAATCAAGTTCTGCTGGAACACGGTCTGGCCCGCCCCTCGTCTCCGTATTGTCCATGGCTGCTTCAGTGCTACCATGGTAGGGCTGAGCAGTTGCGACAGAGACCTATGGCCTGTAAAGCCTAGAATACCCACGTCCTGGCCTTGGAAGAAACAGTTTGCAGAATCCTGGACTCATGGATTGAGTGTTCTTTAGGATAGAAGTCTTACCCAAATGTTATTTAAGAATAAATAAATAACAGGGAAGACTTTGAAGACGGACCCGGTGAATTGACTCCCCGCCGAGCACTTTTCCTATGCCTCCAGTGCCTAGTTTGCAGTGGGTGTAGCCGTATCTGCCTGATCTCCCCAACCAGGCCAAGTGACTTCGAGGCAAGAAGAGGGGCTTGTAACCCAGAAAGCTGGATTCCGGGCTTTCTGATTTCAGAGTCCATGACACCCTGCCTCTAGAAGCCTCCGCCCCGTCCAAGCCCTTGTCTTGACATCTGGCCCAGGCAATAAGACGGCTAAGCATCTCTGCGTTTCCCTGGTGTGCAGTTCGTGTTGAGTGACTACCCAGGCGCCAGGGAGACCATCAGAACCGCAAGAGAATTTGTAAACGAGGACCCAGCCGCCCCTCTGCGTTCTGAGCTTTCCTGGGCCCCAGGGGCGAGTCTGACCTCAGCTGGTCCAGCCCTCCATGCGTTCTGGGCCGCTTTGGGGCAGCCTTCTCTAGGAAGCTGGGGCTTTCTCAGCCGCTCACAAGCCCTCTGGGAACCTCTGTCCGGGGGTGGGTAGCTGCTAAGGCCCAGGCTTCCTTTTTCCCACCAGGCTGGGGAAGGGGGAGGTGCGCTGGCCAAGTGCAGGCCCCACCCTCCCAGGCACCGAGCTTTCTAATGACCTTTCCCCTCCTGCCGAGGTTTATGGGACAGTCACAACCCCTTGGTGGGAATGCTCCCACATGCTGAGTCCCAGCCTCGGCCTGCCTGTTCCTTTCCTTCCCATGTTCTTAAAACCCTAGGCCAGATACTTCTTTCCCCTTCCCGGTTTCTTTGAATTAGGATGATTTTTAATTTGGAAACAGATGGTGGCAAGAAATGTCTGCCTCAGCCCTGAGCAAACCTTGCAATCTCATCTCCCTGCGCTCCACGCTGCCGACCCCCCAGCTCCCTCCCTCTGCAAAGGGCACAGACCACGCTGAACGAAATGCCAAACCAGCTCCTTACAAAGAAATCCGTGACCAAACTGCAGCCGTAAAACTTTGAAAACCACTCGGATTGAGACATTTGGACTAATTACCAGAGAGCAGCAGCCACGGCCCGCTGCTAATGCTGTTTATTACATTCCCTCGTTACAGGGACTCCCTGGGGTTGGGTTCTGAAATAAAGATTTAATTTGAGGGTAAATCAGAACAACAAAAAATGTAGCTCATTGTAAACAATAGTATCCCCAGCCCAGCTGAGTCCATCAATATAAAAACAGAAGTCCCCCTCATCCTCTCCGTACTGTAAACATGTGAAATGCTATTTATTGTGACTACATGTGTGTGGCCCAGCGTGAGTGAAATTGGGAGCATTTTCGTGACTGAGAGACATAAACATCAAATACAGCCTCCATCATTCTTCCAGTTTTAAAGTTATAAAATCTAAATATTAATTTTAATAGGAAGGTTAGGAAATTGGAGACTGTGATACCCACTGAAGTCATCAGAGGAACACACAGCTCATGGGGGAGGATGCGTACTCGCATTCCGAGGAGATTAAAGAGGCAGGTGGGGTCCAGACGGGGTCCGTGAAATATGACATGTGTCATAAACAGAGGCTTAGGACCCCTGGCTCCCTCCCAGCCCCACGCCCTGGCCAGCAAATGTCTTTTAAATAAAATGTTTTTAAGGCATCATGTGCACAGATAAGAAGAGCACAAGAGAAAAGAAACAAACTCCCATTCATAAGAGACTCACTTTGCCTATCTTGAATCTGGAGTCTGGGGAAGGGGCAGTTTGATTGTCCTAAGCAGATGGCTAGTTAGGGCAAGTTCCATGGAGGAACATATTACCTTGTGCCTGCTCAAGTGCAGACCATCCCAGTTCTAGATGAAACCAGGAAGTGCACATCACAGATTTGACACCTCACCTCCGGAGTTTGATTCAAATGGACCTTTCCTTTTAGGAGTAAAGACTTCTTTCCCTCTTGTCCTCTCACCTCCGGCTACCAAGAAACCACCTGCCTGAAGGTCATTGTCATTAAAGAGCAAATAGCCTGGCACGGAGTTCTAACCTCTGCCATGTAGCTAACTCTGGGCTGGACCTTCAGCAAGTCACTTTACATCTTTCTGCATCACGTTTTGCTCAGCTGCCCCATTTACCTATCTAACTTACAGGTCTGAGAATTAGAGACCACACAGCACATTGACCATGCATTAGAGTAATGGTTTCCACTGGGGGCGATTTTGCCCCCTATAGGATAGTTAGCAATGTCTGGAGGCAGGTTTGGCTGCCACAACTTTGGTTGGGCTTCTGGCATTTAGTGGGTTGAGGGCAGAGATGTAGCTAAATTACAATGCATTGGGCAACCACCCATAAGAAAGAATTATTCAGCCAAAAACATCAGTCTTGCCAAGATTGAGAAACCCTGCACTGGGATATAAGAATCACACATAGTTATTCATTTATCCAGCAATTAATGGCTTATTATATGTAAGTAGCTGTATTTGATAGTTGTTTTAAATAAGTTCTCATCGTAGTCACTATTATCTTCTCTAAACAGAGACGTAAACGCCCTAATTCCAAAAGCTGCCCTACTTGTGGAGTCCAAAATAGGGAATCTCCAATGTGGTACCACCTTCCTCTCTTAAATTTAAGTTACCTTATCTAAATCTGATTGTTTGGGAAAGAATAAAACATTTTAGGGCTTAATAGCATTTATATTCAAAGAAAATGTAAATCAAATAGGGCTGGTACCAGAGATCCGATTTCTAGAATTCAAAAATCTTTAGTTTCCCCAAAGAAGTGGTCTGGACCCAGGGCCTAGACTAAAATAGGAACTTTACCTCTGCTTGTTGAGTTGAATTCCGTGCTTTACTGTGGCAAATCCAAGCACCTCACTTGCTATGAGATTCTTGCTTGTTTCATGCAAAAGCAAGCAAACGTGTGCAGAATGCAAGGGTAGGGGAACAGAGTGGATGCTTCATAAATATTTCCAGAGTAAATGAATGGATGGAAGTCTGACTGAAGAGCTAGTCCAGGCACTTGTCTTCCCCCTGAGCCTCCTTTTCCTCACATGCACAATGGGGAGGGAGCTGTCCTATAGATTCCATGAGATTCTCATGGGGAGCAAAGTATGTCATTCTTGGAATGGCATTTTGAGGAATTGGTTCAGGTATCCTTGGTTCTTGGAATAAAATACACTCTGTTTTTACTCCAACCCAGGTGCTATGTCCTATGCTCAACCCCAAACCAACCTGCACACTTCAGTAAGTCAGAAAGCAAGAACCTTGCCTCTCAAAGGTGCACCGCAATTCCCGTTAACACAAGGGTTTTTGTCAGGCAAAGGGGATCTGAGTGGGACACTCCTAGCATTTACTATGAGTAGCAAAGACAAAAATATATAAACAAGTGTAACATTTTCACAGAACAATAAGAAGACAGTCTAGTATAAGGAAAGCTTTGAAAGGTGGTATCTGACTAGGCAGATACAAGGTTGAAGGGAAGAATACATGGGCAATTTTCAGAAGCCTTCTGTGGAAGGCAACATATGCCCTAAGGTAGAGCCCCCCATCCCGATATAATATATTTTGAACATGACCTGCTCAGTGATTTGATTGCTTTTCTCCTATATCTTATTTTATTGCTGCCATCCATCTACATTCACAACAAACACTAACCAAACCTTTCTAGTGTGCTAAGATTTCAAATAAAAAGCTACATGTGCAATTTCCTTTGTCCTTTCCTGCATTTTGTTGGCCTTTAGTATGGGTTTCCTCCAACACTTCTTTTGGATAAACTAAATGACAGTCCTCAGGGTTAGTGGGAATATGACAGATACGGGATGATATGATCATGTCTAATATTTGCAGCCTGCAAGAGGAAATGAGTCATTTGAATAACATAAGCAATGATAACTCTTCTCAATATGACTAAGACGTTAAAAATAAGGTGTGTTTACAAGTGAATAAACTTCCTGATCACACTGCTACTCTCCAGAGAGTTGGGAAGGGAACATGCAAAGGTTCTTGGCATCCCATAAGTTTCACTCTATACTGGTCAAGTCTAGTCATGGCTGATTGCTCATGGTGGCCTCTGTCTACAGGCATGACATTGAAGGATATGTCCCCTACAGAGGAATGCTCTTGACACTACACAATGGCTCCTTCTTTGAGGTCCTTTCCCTTTGTTTTCCTGCAGAATCTTAAAGTATAGGAGCTATCCTTTCCTGAGGAACAAAACCTAATTTATATGCATTACAATATGATGCATATGCCCCGCCCCCCACCTTCCTTATGGAATCTCGGGACCTAATACTAATGTCTTACTCACCAGATTCTGATAAGTAGTCAAAACAAATCAATAAAAGCATTTTGAACTTGGATATTAATGTCTTATAATGGGTAAAAATTTCCCCTACCCAGAACTTATCAAAGGCTTTTTTCTCTTTAACCTCATGACTATGGATTACATTGGTGGAGAAAATGGTGGAGACATTTTTGATAAGGGATCTCTGTACACCCAGAACTTAGATAATTTTGTTAAGACTGCCTTCTACTTCCCTTTAGCATGCATTCTCAGCCCCTTCTATGTGCACCCCTCTAATGGAGACTGGAAAGATAAAAACTACATTTCCAAGACCACCTTGCATCGGGAGCTTGCAATGTGACTCAGGTTCTGTTAATGAGATGCTGTGGTAGGTTGAATTATATAACCCTCCAAAACAGACCGTCTTAGTCTGAGTCTGCATTCCCATGGGAGTGAGCTCATTGTAAATGGGATCTCTGGAAGATGTTGTTTTAGTTAGGATATGGCCCAAGTGAATGAGGGTGGGCATGAATCTGATTACTGAAGTCCTTTGTAAGCAGAAGAAATTCAGACATAGGGAGAGAAAAACACAGGGTAGAGCTGGAAGCTGAAGTCAATGGAACCCGGAAGAGAAAGGAGAGGACATCACCATGTGACAGGCAAGCCAGGGAACCCAAGGATTGTGGGCCAGCCAGAATGCTACCTGCCTAGGAGGAAACAAGCCTTCCAGCCTCAGAAACTGTAAGAAACAAATTCCTGTCGTTTAAGCCAACCCACTGTATAGTATTTGACATAGTGAACTGGAAACTGCAGTAGATGCATTTGTGAGATTTAGAAGGGAAAAGGGAGGCAGAGCCATTTTTCTTCAGTGTGACTGGCTGACAAGCAACTGCAGTGGATATGGGTGTTGGTATTGCCTGAATCCATTGTCTGGACACCAGATTTGTGGGGCTGAGGCAGCTGTTAGGGCATTTTTTATCACCTGATCTTTTTTTTTTTTTGTCCCCTGGGATGGCTCTCTCGTCTGTTTGCTCATTGTTTTTTCTCATTGTTTGCACTCGTTGTCTGCTCATTATCTGTTTTTTCTTTAGGAGGCACCAGGAACCAAACTTGGGACCTCCCACGTGGGAGGCAGGCACTCCACTGTTTGAGTCACATCCACTCCCTGCTCATTTATTTTTACTTGTTGTCTGCTCGTTATCTTGCTTGTTGTTTTTGCTCCTTGTCTGCTCATTGTTTTTGCTTGATGTCTGCTTGTTGTCTGCTCATTGTTTGCTTGTCTTCTTTAGGAGGCACGGGGAACCGAACCCTGGACCTCCCATGTGGGAGGTGGGTGTTCAACTGCTTGAGCCACATCCGTTCCCCTATCACTTGATCTTGAAGCCAAAAGTCAAGGGCACTCCTTGCACATAGATTATAGTTCAATAAAAGTTCAAATTTGAAAAAAAGTCAGTATCAGTCCCTTGACTTCTGACCCATTTTTTCCAATAATTTTGAAAGTACCTAATTCCCTTTATTAAGTGCTTTCTGATTGTAACACCTAGAGTGTTTTGTTTCCTGCAGGGGTCCCTAACAGATAAAATAAAATTTTCCTTCATTTCTAACACTGTACATAGGGACCATATTTAAACTTGTTTAAGGAAATTGTCCAACAATGAAATGGACCATGTTGATGGTTAGTGAGCTTGCTATCACAGGGAGTGTTCAAGAAGAGACGGGATAAACCAAATGATGAACACTGGACAGTAGCTTAGGTTTTATGATTTCTAATGTCCTGTCCAATTCTGAGATTCTCTGATTTGGGGACAACTGATTCCTGTTGAAAGTGTTCTCTGTGAGACTTCTGCAAGAGTTAGGTAATTAGCCCCTTGAAAAAACTCCCAGCCTTCAATAAACATCCAAGCTGATACCACAAGCTTCCATGAGGCTGTGACTGGCCTGAATTTGAGCAAAACACCAAAACTGAGATATTTTTAAAATAAGGAAGAAGACTTCTGGTTTCAAATAGTGGAGGCCTAGGAAAAGGCAAGAACCTTTCCCACCACCAAGAATTTGTCTGCCAACCAATAGACAGACTCTATTAGAAACTTGCATGGCACGAAGGCAACTGATATGATTGAAGAACCCAATGATAGGAAGATTTCTCATCTCATCCTTGCTGCTTGTCACTGGTTCAGAATTCCAAAGCTATACCAATCAGAAAACCTCTGTCTCTTTACTTTCACTAGTATTTCTAGTTGAAACCACTAGAGCTGTGGGGTCTATTTTATCAGCTCTGTGAATGAGTCTCCTCTGAACATCATTCGTAAGTTATAATTTCTGAAGAATGCACAGGTATAAGGGGATGGAAGATTGGTAGTAACATAATAGAGCCCAGGCAGCAACCACAAGCAAAGGGGAGATAAGAAGAGCTGTGATAGTAACAGTTCATGTATCCCATCTGTTTAGCATCGCAATACTAGGCAGTTAAAGTAAGAAAAGATCCAGATAGGCAAAGTCACAGCCAATGAAAATCTGCTAGATGGTGGGCTCATCAACCTAGCACCTTACTCTAGAACCAAAAGGAAATCCAACAGACACTGAGCCAACAATCCATATAATTTATTTATTGCCACATTCTGGATCCAGGTAGATTTCTTCCCAGTCACACATGCAAAATTTATTTTTGGTTATTACTCTATGTCAGGCCCTATGCTAAGTGCTTCTTGCATGATCTCATTTAATACTGATACATCTCCATGATGTACATAAATATTCTTATGTTACAAATGAAGAAACCTAAACCAAATACATATAGAGA
The DNA here is from genome assembly GCA_029593785.1 of Cabassous unicinctus. Classification (NCBI taxonomy): domain Eukaryota; kingdom Metazoa; phylum Chordata; class Mammalia; order Cingulata; family Chlamyphoridae; genus Cabassous; species Cabassous unicinctus. Next base: position 67,144 of record JAQZBX010001814.1, on the reverse strand, counting down.
GTAACTGGAAGAGTTGGGATTTGAAGGCAAGACATCAAATTATCCACGACTTTACTTTTAAGAAAGAGGGTGCATCACCGCATTTGCGATTGAACCTACAGGAAAATTAAAGGTTGTGAAACAGTGAAGAGAAAAACAAAGCTTTGTTATCATGAAGACCCAAAGGAAAAACAGAATTTGGAAATTTTTTACTATAAATGCCCTATACCATTTTTAAGATACTATTCCTATTTGAAGGTGACCATAAGGCATAGCGTCTTTGAGGCTGAAGTATAAAGTCATCAAGACCAGACCACATTAGAGTGAGAGGAAACCAAGATGAGATAAGGAAAAAATATAGGAAAAATGAAAACTAGAGCACCCCAAGTACTCACAAGAGAAGTAAAAGCAGAACTGGGCACCATGAAATCCTGTCTGAGTAGAGGAGGAAACCGAGAAACACTGCTGAACATGCAAAAGAAAAAAAAAAAAACAGGGAGGAAAACATGCTCAAGATAACAAATGAGTGGTGAAGAATAGAGATACAAATTTAAAAATCCACATGTTCCCAAGGAAGAAATCAAAGCAAGTAGAATTGAAGCAATCCTCATAGACATCAAGCTTTCCTGAATTGAAAAGTCACACGAACCTTCACAGCAGGATGGCTCACAACATTCCTAGCAAAAATCATTGAGAAGTGCTAAATCTAAATCCCATTTTAAATTTTAAATTTCTAAGTACATTTTAAATTTCTAAGTACGCAGGAAAAATACTATGAGTGTCTAAGCAGAAAAGCCATGATTTCTTCAGAGGAACAAAATCAGGCTGTTCTTGAACTTCTTTGAAACTTTTCATGCCTGAAGACGAACATTACAAAATCTACAGACTTCAGAGACTAGAGGGTGATAACAGAATATTTGTCTACTCAATTAAGTTGTCTTGCTTGGGAAAAGATAATAGAAAGATATTCTCAGACATGGAAGAGTTCAGAAAACAGGCCCCCCTGTGCTTCTCTTGAGAAGATTGTTTGAGGGTGTACCATGGCCAGTCATGTAACAAATCATAATGAAGGTGGAGGAGATATCAAGAATGGAAATCATGGCAGAAAGGGATCAACAGACTGTCCTGTGGGGTAGTGACATGTATAACATCCAAGCAGCAAGGTTTCTGAGGATAATCATCACCTCCACGCACCACACTCAACTGAGCTCATTATGCAAATGAGCTTCCAAGAATGTGGAGATCATGGTGTCTTCTCCCACCATGTCATATGGATAAAGCCTAAAATGGAACTAATGCTTGAGGAAGTATCATCACGTATCATGGAAACAACTCGAATTCAATTCAATCAATTCCTTTGGTAGACTTCCTCTCTCAGGCAAAGTTAATTATACATGAAAATAAAATATCTTAAAAATAGAGGAGACAAAAATCAGTGTGGTTGTTTTGGGATTATAGGTGATGTATATTTTCTTTTTATTTTCATGTATTTTCAACATGCAATTGATGTATTGGGGAAATTTGAGAGTGATATGAGTTTTGTGTTGCTTATGAGTGATTTATTTCATGTGAAAAAGGTGAACAAAGAAAATTGCATCCAGCTGAACTGAGCCAGGCAGGAACACACAAAATACACAAGTCCACCTGCATCAAACTTCCACAAGCTACCTCTCTTCACCTTGTGTTATGAGCCATACCCTCCACACATAGTGTTACAACTTTCCCTCTTTGGTAACCCTCCTTCCACCACTTCACAGAAACTCACAGGCTGTAATCCTTCCAACACCCATTTCCACAGCAAACTCCAAGTCTTTTTCAAGGCAAAGTGCCATATTTATTGTAGCATCTATGGTTTCTTAACCAGTTGGCTTGTGTAGAACAGTGCTATTTGGACTAAGTTCTTATGTGCCTATGGTTTTTACTTTTTTCTTTTTAATGTGTCACTGGTGAAGAGTTTGAATGTTGTGCCTCTACCCCCATTTCCCCATGAAGGCCATGCTTTTTGTTGTGCAATTTTCAACAGTATGATTTTTAGGAACACGTATGTTGAACGTACATGCTGAACATAACAGCACTGACTGCATAGAATATCTCTGAAAGGTTACATAAGACAACCCATTTCTCTAACTTGGGGAGGAAATTGGGAGTCAGCAATGTGAGGGAAGCATTGTATTTCATTGTATTTTCTTTTGTAATGTGTTTTCAAAAAGAAATAGAGTTTTAGAAATAAATTTAAACTCATAATCAAGCACAAAAGAACCCAGGTTTGATACTTTCTATTTTCATAGAAATCTAACTCTGATGAATCTCAGAATATAGCTAATCAGGAAAGTGGTAGACCAGTTTCAATTAAAACTAGAGTTCACATGGTTTTCAATCAATGACCTTTCCAGTGAGATAAGATTAACCAAGGAACTTAGGTAGGGTTCTTGGCACTTAGAAAATGCTGAGTAAAAGTTGGATGCATGAATGAAAAATTGGGTATACAGATGGTGGGTGGATGATATTTAGGGAAGGAAGGTCTTTATAGAGGTCCCTAGTGAACTGAATTCAAATGGTAGGTGGATGCCCACAATTTGGTATAGAGCAACCCAAAGGTATGGGTGAAAATTAGCCAGGAGTCCCTGGGAAAAGTCCCAATTTTTTCTTCCATTATGTACCAAGGCCTTCTAATTATTGGTGCTATCTCCTGTGCTGTAAAATATTTTATCGGTTGTGCCACTTTGCAGCATTTTGTCTAAAGCTCTTAACTGTCATAAATGCACACAACTGTCTGCCAATGTGGAATAATAAATAATTATTATGTGAGTGACTGATTTACTTGGAAAAAACATGAAAAGCCTCTAAACCTGGAGTTTCCTGCCCCACATAATGTGCATGAAAGAAATGAGCATCAGTAATCACTGTCAACTCTCTCTTGTAACTAAGAATTGAATCATTTATCTGTCCAGCATGTGTAAATTATCATCATCTGCTATTCCATGGGAAGGCCTAATGGAAGTTTATGTTATAAAAATAATAAGATATAAGGGTTTAATAGAAACGTCTCCTTATTGCTCTACCTGCAAATACTAGATTCTGGCGTCAGCAAGAATCGCCTGCCCTACAAATTCAGGCATATGATCTAGCTGTTTATAGTTAACTTCCTTATTTATATATTTTCCTCTTACCTCCTCTTACCAAACTAAGAGCAAAGAGCGTGCTTATTGTATTTATAAGATGACCTTTCCTTACCCGCTTCAAGGATATCTCCTTTTATGACTAACAAAGATAATGCCAGGGTGCAAATGAGTCCTAAGCACTGAATAATTGTAAATGTTCTGACGTCCTCTGAAATTATTATCAGAGCTCTAAGTTGCTACATATCCATCATGTCTTCTCAGGGAGAAGTTTTCTTTTTTTTCCCCCTGAACTAGACTGATTTTAACTTTAAACACTCAATGGTTCTTGGCGTGAGCCAGTTTCCTAAGTTACCTTGACCTTGGGGATATGTAGACGTCTCTGAATACCTCAAAGAAAGAGCTTTGGAAAGGAAAAACTTAAATGTTTGTAAGTGCTTATGTTAGTTTGCCAGGGCTTCTACAACAAAGTGCCACAGACTAGTTTGATCAAATGATGGAAATTTATTATCTCATAGCTCTGGGGCTAAAAGTCCAAAATCAAGGCGTCAAAGGGCCCATGCTTCTTCTGAAGTCTGCAGGGTTAGGGCAGTGGCCAGCAGTCCATGATGTGCCTAAGCCGGTGGTGTGTGCCTATATCACATGGCCATTTCTCTGTCTGTCTGTCTTCTCCTAACGTATCCAAATTTCCTCTCCTTAGGACAGGGGTTCTTAACAAAGGGTCTGTGAGCTTGAATTGAAATTTAAAAAAACATTCTTGTGGGGACGTGTTGGTGCAGGTGTGATATATTTATTAACTAATACGCAGAATAGTGTGGACTTAGTAAGGGGTCCGTGGTTTTCACCTGACTGGCAAAGGGGTCCATGGAACAAAAGAGGTTAAGGACCCCTGTTTAAGAAGGACACCAGTCGTACTGGATTAGGGCCCACCCCACTCCAGTTTGGTCTCATTTTAACTAATAACATCTTGAAAGATCCTTTTTCAAAATCGGCTCACATTCAGGAAACTGGGGCCTACGACTGGAACATGTCATTTTGGGGGACACAATTCAATTCACAATGGTATATTTATAGCAGAATAACAGCAAATTATTCTTTTTGTTCTTTGGGGTAAATCTTTGTGGTTTAACATCCTAAGAATATAGCATCCATGCTATGCAGAGGAAAAAAATATTACTATTCATTACCTAAAAGAACAGAGATTTTAGCTTTCTGCCCTAGGCAGATTCTTGGAATATGCTCAGCCAGGTCAGCTAGAGTCCAGTGGGGGTGGCTGTGTACTGGGGAAGCTGGTGTGCTTATTGGAAGAATGGAAATCCATGCTCAAAGCATCCTGCTTATTGTCAACCCTGGGCTGTCATTATCAGTTCAAATTAAAACAACAACAACAAGAAAACCCCACAAAAGAAACAAACAAAAATCTTCGAGGTTCAGGAAATGCTAAGATATCTAAGATATGGCCCCTACCCTTGAGAAACCCAGCCTGATAGGTGAAACAGATATGGCCACAACAGATAATTTTTCTTCTGACATGGCCATTCTACTTTTAAGAGTTATTCTCACTATAGTTAAATTTGCATATGTATGCAAAGAGTGATTGCAAAGATCATCTTTGTAACATTGTTTATTGACCACAGAGTGGAAACAACCTAACATAGTCTCTTATCATGGACTGGCAAATGTACTGGAGTAGACCATATAATTAGACCATATACTTGAGAAGGAGGACGACATCTGCATAGACCAGGTATGTGACTCCCTCTCCAGTCAAATGGCATCTTCTCAGCAAGGCCTACCCTGCCCATTCTATTTAAAATTGCAATGCCAGCCACCCTCCAATATTTCCTATCTTCTGGTCCTACTTTTTTTTTCTCCGTATCTATCATAACATATATTATGATATCTAACATAATACATATCTAACAAAAACATAAATCATTTTGTTTTGTAAGTTTTGATTTATCTATCTTTACCAACTAGAATATAAGTCCCCCAGGCTACAGATTCTGTCTTTTTTGTCTAAGAGTTCATTTCTAGAAGGCTAGAACAGTGTTGGTACTTAGTAGGTGTTCAATAAATATGTGTTAGATGAATGAATAAAAATGTATATTAGTGTAGAATAATCTTCAAGATGTACTTTCAATTGGAAAAAGCAAGATGAATGTGTGTCCAGTATCTTCATTTTTGTACAAAGTGTTACAAATCTATTTGCTTCACAGTGGGCTTCTAGAAGAACATGCGGGAGACTGAGAAAAGTGGTCTCCTCTGTGAAGAAGTACCAGGGGCACAGGGTTATGAAGAGGAGAGAGACTTATATTTTACTGCTTATCCTTTCCAATTCTATGATGTTTTGTTTACTGTGGGCATATTTGACCTTTTTCAATCTGTTTTTAAATCATGATTAAAATCATCAAATGATCACAGACTTATGAGCTTCAAAAGAAGGAAGAACAAGGTAGCAAGGCCAGTAGGAGAAGGTGGATAACTCTTCCTTTGAGAGTGAAGGAGGGTGCCCAGAGTGTTGGGGGATTAGCAAATATTTTTAGGTATAAAAGAAAAGGTAGAACAGACACTCAAGTCTGACATAGTTACATGGGTGAGACATCAAGGCACAAAAGAGGAAATTATGTTTGGGAAACAGCTTTATGGTAGACTTAAATATACTTTCCAGGGGAAACACTCAATGGGACATCACCCTTTCTCCTCTCAAAAACAATTGCTCCAGAATTAAACATGGGGTAAAGAGATGGTTGGATTCAAATTTTGAAAAGTAGTAGACACAGAGATAATCCATGATGGTTGGATAAAGAAGAATGAAATGGGGTTTTCATTGTAACACATTTATTTGTTCAAGTTGCAAATCTGGATTCTGGATCCCTTGAGGAGTCTGGCATGGTTATATACTGGACAGATTGTGAATTTGTAAGAGAACCTAAACATTCGAAGTGTTTTGTAAAAATCTCCCACATGAAAAAAAAATTTTTTGGTGACTGGTTAGACTGTCAAAAAAGTCACCAAATTATCAGACTTAACAAGAAAAATAACATAATAATAGCAACAGATGTCAGTTATCCCCAAACTGATTCATAGATTTAATGCAATTGCATTCAAAATTCCAGCAGGATTCTTTGATTCTAAAGTTTGATTCTAAAATTATATCAAAAGATAAAGGAATTAGAATATTGAAAACAATTTTGAAAAAGAAGAACAAAGGTGGAGAACTCACACTATCTAATTTTAAGATGAGCTACAAAGCTACAATAGTCAAGACTGTGGTTTTGGTGAAAAGATAGACACATTGGCCAAGTAATAGAATAGAGAATCTGGAAATAGATGCACACATATATGGCCAACTGATATTTAACAAAGTTGTGACAACAATTCAATTAAGAAAGGTGTTTTAGTTTACTCATTGTTAAAGCAAATAACATACAATGGGTTGGCTTAAACAATGGGAATTTATCGGCTCAAGGTTTTGAGGCTAGGAGAAGTTGAAATCAAGGTGTCATCAAGGTGATGTTTTCTTCCTAAAGACTGGTGTTCTGGAGCTGGCTCCTGGTGATCCTTGGTCTTTGGATTTTCTGTCACATGGCAATGTATATGGTAGTGTCTTCTCTATTATCTTTCAAGTCATTGACTAACTTCTTGCTTCCTGTGGCTTTCTCTTTTTCTGTCTGAATTTCATTCTGCTTATAAATGACTCCAGTGATAGGATTAAGACCCATACTGATTGAGTTGGGCTGCACCTTAATTGAAGAAACCTCATCAAAAGGTCCCACTTACAATGGGTTCACATCTTTAGGAACGGATTAAGTTTAAAAACATGTTTTTCTGGAGCACATACCTCCAAACCACCACAAAAGTATAGTCTGTTTAACAAATGGTGCTGGAGAAACTGGACATCTATATGTAAAAATAAATGAATTTTGACTCATACTTCACACTAAATACAATGAAAAATGTAAAACAATACTATAAACCTCTTAGAAGAAAACATAGGAGCAAATCTGAGCAACCTTGACAAAGAGTTCTCAGATATATCAAAGTAGATACATCAAAAGGATGATCCATAAAAGAAAAAAGTGATAAATTGTACTTCCTAAAAATTAAACACTTTTTCTCTGCTAAGAATATAGTTAAGAGAATAAAATAACAAGTCACAGACTGGGAGAAATTACAAATCACCTATGCAAAGAAGGACTTATATCCAGAAGATACAAAGATCTCTCAAAACTCAGCAGTGAGGAAACAAACAACCCAGTTTTAAAAGTGGGCAAAAGATTTGAACAAACACTTCATCAAAGAAGATATACAGATGTCAAATATGCATATGAAAAGATGCTGAACATCTTTAGTCATTAGGAAAATGCAAATTAAAATCTCAATGAGACACACCTATTAGAATGCCTAAAATAAAACAATGCTGACAATGTTAAGTGTCAGTGAGGGCACTGAGTGACAGGAATATACATTATTGGTGAAAATGCAAAACTGTACAGTCACTCTGGAAAACACTATGGCAATTTCTTAAAAAGTTAAACACACATTTATCATATGAGCCAGCAATCCTACTTCTAGATATTTATACTGAGAAAAGAAAACTTATGTTCATACAAAAACATGTACATAAATATTTATAGCAGAGTCACCCCGAACTAGAATAAGCCCAAATGTTCAGCCATTCAGTGGGTAAATGGATAAATGGATAAATGTACGGTGGTATATCAATGCAGTTGAATGCCACCTAGCAATCAAAATGATCCAACTACTGTTACCTGCAACAACATGGATAGAGCCAAATGCATTATGCTAAGTGAAAGAAACCAGTCTCAAAAGATTAGATAGCTATATGACTTCATTTATATGATATTCTGGGAAAGGCAAACTGTAGGAACAGAGAACACATTTGTGGTTGTCAAGGGATAGGAGTTGGGGAGGGCTTGAAAACAAAGGGACTGTGAGAATTCTATGGAGTATTAATTTCATTCCATATCCTGTTGGCAGTGGTATGAATAAGTCAAAATTCATAGAACTATTCATCTGAAGAGTGAATTGCAGTGTAAGTAAATTTTAAAAATAAAAAAATAATAATTAAAAATATAGTAGAAAGAAAGTTAAATCAAATTAACCAAAACCAAACTTGCAGTTTGGAGGCCAAATGAAGCACATCAGCAGGCCAGATGCCACCTATGAGCCTCTAGTTTGCAGCTCCTGAATTGGAAAAATAGTCTATTCAAGACAGACTGTACCTACAACTTCACCTCACCCAAATTCTATAAATGAGTTCCAGAGAGGGAAAGAAATTTGCCAAAGCCGCCCAGATTGTCCATGCAATGCTAGCACTAAAGTCAGGCTGCGACTCTCCTATAATTTCCTTAATGCAAATTTCTAATACACCTGAAGGAGTCCCTAAAATGGGACCTAACTCTCAACTGCAGATTTTTGAGAAAGAAAAGCAAAGGTAAGGATTTAACCTCAAGAGAAAAAAAAAAAAGAGCAATTTCAAGCTTCAGCATTTACAAATAGCTTAAAAATTTTGCCAGTTCTATGAAAGTATGGGTACAATGGATGTAGAACAGTTTAACTGTTGAAATAATTCTGTCAAAAAATTAGCAGCATCAGGAGGAAGGCTGTGGGCCCTGACGAGTCCCCAACAGAGACACGTCTGCGCAGGGCTGCTATTGATTCTGAAACAATCTTGCACATGATAAATGAGAATGTGCTTAGGAGAGGATTTGGTCACGAGAGCCCCCAGATCAATCAGCTTGTCAACAGGCAGACGAAATTCAATTTTTATTCTTAGTAAACTCTTATTTGGTGGCAGACCATCGTTTCTGTGGAAATTGCTTCACAAAGGCCGAGGGGCAGTCGTGAGAACATGGAAAAAGATAATCTTTTCAAAGCGTGTTAAAAGTGAAGATTTGGGGTTTATGCCTGGGAACGAGGAAACCTGATTGTGGGGGACAGTGTCTACCACAGCCTGACTTCTTTTGTCTAATAGGACTAGTTAGGGCCAGCTTTCCATGCACCCACCCAGAATGGATTTCCCTCTCTGTGGTCTGACCAACCACCTTCGAAGGAAACAGCTTAGAATGGCACCCAGGCTTCTTGGAGGAAGCTCAGTGACACCGTGACTGAGCCGAGAGGGACTTTGATGGAGACTTTCTGTGCAATTGGTTTAAACCATTTGAATTTGCCATTTTAGTAGATTAAAAAGAAGTAGGTGAATACCAGCAATTTCATTTTATTCAACCAAATAGCTCTTCTCTCTTAGCTTCCTCTAATATTCGGAATTTTGAGACACTTTTTCTTCTTATAACCTCTTCAAAGTCACCCAAGAAATTAAGTTCAGGGTTGGGACTGGGGCCTGGCATTCTTGACTTCCAGACCAAAGATCTTTCCGTTGTAGACCACCTCTTCCCAAAGACAGAGAGGCTCCTCCATTTGACTGTAAGCCCTTGAGTCAACACATGTAAATGGATGAAGATACAGCAGTGAACAGCCGTCCCACATTGTACCTACAGACTGGTAGGTGGCGTAAACATTAAACAGATGGAAGCAGAAAACAATAAAGTACAAGTGTACAAAGTACTACAAAATTAACATTCAAGAAGTATCCTGTGAGGAATAAATGAAAGTGTCCCTCAGGAAGATGCTCCTAAGTTTAGACCTGAGAGATGAATGAGAGTTCACAGGCAATAGTGCCAGTGAGGGAGGCTGGCCAGCAATGGCGAGGGAAGATCACTCTTGAGCAAACAGTGTGTGTGCAAAGGTGCTGGGCTGGGAGTTGTCACTTGTGGGGAAAATGAAAGTCCTTATGTCTGAAAAGGAGAAAACAAGGAGGGAAGTGTTATAAGATTAGGTTGGTGAGGGAAGCAGGCCTGGATTATACAGGATCCTGCAGACCTGCTATAACCAGAGGTTCAATTTCTGTAAAATGTGAAGTTTGGGAAAGGACTTTCCTGGACTTTTTATCTCATTCAGACATTCGATGCTAGAAAATCAATAGGGTCTGGGTGGGTAATCTACTAGTTCCAGACCTTCTTAAGAGAGTATCCAAGCCTGATATTCCATCAAGAGTGTTTCTAAGTTTTCCTGCTTCAACAATCCCTGCTCAGCCACCCTGAGCCAGTGCCTCCTGCATAGACTGGCAGCCCGTTTGAAATACCACCCTGGGTCCTGGGCCTCGTGCTTTAGAAAGTCTCCATTCTGGAATCCTCTGGTCAGGAAGACAGGAGGGAAGCAGATGTGGCTCAAACGATTGGGCTCCTGTCTACCATATAAGAGGCCCGGGGTTCGATTCCTAGGGCTGCCTGGTGAAAAGCAAACTGGCTCGTGTGGCAATCTAGCCCACGCAGAGTGCTGGCCCATGCAGGAATGCTGGTCCGCGCGGAGAGCTGGCGCAGCAAGATGACGCAACATAGAGAGACACAGAAGAGAGACAATAAGAGATGCAGCAGACCAGGGAGCTGAGGTGGCGCAAGAGGTTGAGCACCTCTCTCCACTCTGCAAAGTACCAGGATTGGTTCCCAGTGCCGCCTGAAGAGAAGACAAGTACACACAGAAGTGCACACAGCAGAGAGCAGTGAGTGCAAAACAATGAGGGTGGGGGGTGGGATAAATAAATAAATCAGAAGACAAGGGAATGTACCCACCCAGAGCCTACGACCTTTCCCCATTCCACACGCCCAGGACGCTAAAACCCCTGATCCCTCAGCCTTGGGGTCTGCTTCCAGTTTAAGTGAGCCCTTCCCCAGTTCTGTTTTCTGAGAGTAGGTTTTGCCACAAGGGTATGCACCCTCAGACTTGAGGGGGAGCCAGAGGGTGGTTATTTGAAGAGAGAAAGACAGAGATTAGATGTGCAGCCTGGAATGTCCACACTCAAAAACCAGAGGCTCCCTGTACTGCAGGAGGAAGCTGGAGATGGAAGAAAAAGTGCATAGGCTGCATCCCACAGGCCTGGCTAGAGGTTGGCTCTCTGGGAATTGTCATATTCCACTGTGGAATGCTGAGGAGTTAAGATGTTTATTTGTGAAGACAGAACACATGTAACAGTTTGTTAACTTGATTAATAATTTTAAATATCAAAACCTATGTTATATGGGCCTCCTTTGCCCCCTTTCCCCAAGCCCCAGAAACGTTTCAGGTGAGGCTGCAGTGTTATATATCCCTTCGTCATCTGTACATGGTGGCACAGCTAAACCAGACCACTGCTAACCACCAAACAACAGTGATTCAAAAGCATTTTTGTATGGTTTCAGAATTTTGTATTTAAAATTTCTCATATAACTATGACTGAAAAATGTATCCATATATATAATACACATGGTGTATATAGTAGTATGCAGATTTGTATATAGATGATTTATTAAATGGTCTTTACCAGCACATCTCTGTTTGCTTCAGGAAAGAGTTAGATTACCTTGGGTTCTTAAGTATGCCCTTACACACCACCAGCAAAATCTAAGTGGAGATGAGTACAGATGGTTCTAATAATTATGTGTATTTTAATTTTATAAAATACCTTGCAGAATGAAATGATGTTCAGAGTGCCACCAAAAATGCCTAGAGCTACCTTCAGATAAACAAGAAAATTCTAACTCCTGAGAAAAAGAAAGAGGCTTTTCTTTTCAAGCTTCAGAGGTCGTGTCTCCCACAATATACAGTTCTTCCACCCAAAATCTGAGTCGTCCCCATTCCATACTCTCTTGAAACAATGGTGGAGAATGGAGAATGGATAGTGTAAAGATTGCAAGCCACAGGAATCCTCGACTAAGCTAAGGGTTTTGGGAAATACTGCATTCTACTGCTCGGGCCCTGTAAGCAATGGGAGAAGTGTCTCATTTCAGGACTGTGTTTTCACATGAAAAATGACCTGTATTCTTTATCCATTAAACTATTAGTACATCGCGGTATCACGAGTCTTAATAACATTTCCTTAAATAACTGTGAAAGCCTATTAGTTTTATTTCTTCCAAAAAAAATTGAAAGGGGAAGAATAAAACATACTGAACCCAGGGATCAAGCTAATTAAAATTGTAAATGCCAATAATGATATCTGACATTTCTTTTCAACAATAACCAATTATTGTAAGCATTCTCCCAATAGCTATTAAATTTATCCCTACAAACCTCATTTTTTTCACATGTGGAATTTTTAACACAGATCATTTGTCCAGCCCCTTCCATTAGTCTATATATAAATATATATTTGGGAAGAAATATGGCTTATGTTTGGCCTAACTAGAGTATCACATTCCATGTTGAAAGCAATATTAAATTGCATTTAGGAAAAAGGAATATTGTATGTTAAAAACCAGAATAAAGCTCAACATCTGGTATATTTTAGTTGTGGGATATGTAATATCTCCATCTTCCTAAATTCTGTCTACTAGAAACCAAAATGAACAACTTTAGGAAGCGTTTCCTTTCTGTTGCAATTTAAAGCATAAACAGGGCACTTGGTGAACAGATTGAAATGGATGTGTAGAAAATCAATAGGACAAAGAAATTAGAGATTAGAGCCTGGGGAGGAAACGATTCAGGTACTGAGGGATCAGGGAGCACACCTTAGGATATATGGGCTTAGGGAGAGTTTACATGGAAAACAGCCAAGAAAAGCAACCAGTGGTAAGTCCAGGATGCTGAAAAATGAAACAACCTGAGGTCACTGTCAGAAAGAAGGCTGCAGCAGCTCTACATCAGAAGTGGGGAAGTGGCTTTCTGCTGATTCTATTGTTTACTCCAGACTCTCACCATCTAGTTGATTGGGAAGTGTGGTCATCAAATACAAGGTGGTTTTTCTCGGTAGAAGAACATTTGTAGCTACTGGATCATGTACAAAACCCAAAATCAATTCGATGAGGGGAATTCAACTTACCAGGAATATTTCCACATTTGTCACCAAATGGTGCTTGAGATGGGAAAGGAGACAAGGAAGCAACTTTTTTATAGCCCAGATGTATCTACATGCTGGACATATTATCTTATGATAGCTCATCTATCGGTCAAGTGAACCACGTGAGAAAGCAGTTCTTGTTACTTCTATCTTGCAGATGAGGAAATTGAGGCTTAGAGAAGTTTATGAAACCTGCCCTATATAATAAATGTAGTTAGTAAATGGTAGAGATGGGATTCAATTCTGGTTCCTCCCTACCCTGAGTGTCACTTCCTGTCACTTTCCCTCTTCAATGCTTGCAGCCAGGGACCTTTCTACCTCCCAGTCTTTTACCTGATGCTCCCTCTAACTGGAATGATGGTTACTTTCCAATGGTCTGGTTTCATATAGAAGTTCTTCCATGATATCCCTGCTAAAGGTAGTGGGTCCTCTTTAGTGCAGCTCAGCCACTCTCCATCAAAATTGCCTAGACTACTTCCCTTTCAGCCTTTCCTTCTCTGCAATTCTCTTGTTTATATCTGTGCTTACTGGTGAGTTGTAAGTCAGCTTGACTAGAACGCCAGCTCCTTGAGTATATGGTTTTTATCCTCCTTGTTCTTGCCAGAATCTCCAGAACGTGGCACAGTGCCTGGTACAGAGTGGATACTCACTCAATATTTATTGAATAATGTGTGAACAAATGAATGAGAGGGATTTCCAGCTCAGATTTATCTAAATCTAAAACTTGAGCTTAATCTACTCCATGATGCTGGCTCCTTTTACAAAAACACAGAGGCTGTGAACTAAAGGATATACTTGGAGAGAGCACTGTGACAGTGTTCTGGAAGGTGGGTGGGAGGTTGTTAGTAATTTTTCCTTGCCCAGGATTTCAGTGTGTGCCAAGTGGCCCAAAGAGTCCACTCTGAAACTCAAAGGAAATAGGGATTTGGTGAAAAAGTACCAGTTAAGAGTGAAAAATCCTCCAGTAAAGGAGGAAAGAGAGGACATAAAAAAGCCAACCCTTGTCTCTATTTAGTATTTAGTTCACCCAAATAATAGCTAATAATATTTGTTTCAATTCATTGAACACTTACTGTGTGTAAGACACAATGCTAAGGTTTGCATTTTCTCATTTACATGACCACTCATAACCACCCATTATAATTGCTACTATTGTCATCCCCATGCCCATCTTACAAAGAAACCAGCTCAAACATGCTAAGCTACTTGCCCAAGTTCACACAGTCTCTGAGTAGCTTTGCTGAGACCTTAATACAGGTCTGGTGATTCCAGTACCTGTGGTAGTCTAAACCATTGGACATATTTCAAATCAATATGTCAAGGAGAAAGGGAAGAAAGAGAAGAAGGAGAAGGAGGTTTTCCAAATTCAAGACCATTGTGGACAATTCCCAAGGCAAAGCAAGAGCCTAATGGCACAGGTACTGCTGTATCTAGACCAGGGGTTCTTATCAAGGAATCCCTGAGCTTGAATTGAAGGTTTAAGAAACCATTATTCTTGTGGGGACATGTTGATGTGGGTGTGATATATTTATTAAAGAATACACAGCATAGTGTGGACTTAGTAAGGGGTCCGTGGTTTTCACCTGACTGGCAAAAGGTTAAGATTCCCTGATCTAGACCATACTTCTTAGTCATGCCCATAAATCCATTGTGTCTACACAGTCAAAGAAAAGAATAAAGGCAACTGTTAAACACATCAGCCTACCTGGCGCTTAGCTTTCTGCTTCGTTACTAAACAGAGGACCCTAACAAAGCTTTGTGCAAATCTTTGGCCATCAACCAATAATTTTGGTTTTGGCCATGAAAAAGAATTCTTCAGTGATTCCTTCTATGAAAAAATTAAACGGCAGTCCCCAAATTTGATGGATTTCCCATTCTCTGGTCCATCGGAACAATGGCACAATCGCATATGTGTTAATTGTCTTAGCTGGAAGCACGTGCCTGTGGGAAAGGTTTTCCCAGAAGCCCAAGGTTCATGGTGCTATGGCCAGTCCATGTGTATTCCCTACACCTTTAAGCAGTCCCCCCAAAATGCATATTCATCTCATTCATCCTCCACTTTATACCCCTGTGGCCCTACCAGGTACAGAGACATAATTCATAAGAAATATTAGCATTAGCTGTTTATCATGGAGCTTGCAAAAACAGAGAAGCAATAAAAGTGCAGGCACACTCACTCAGTTACCATTGAAATAGATATCACAAAAATTATTCAGTGTCAGAAATCTAATTTTGTATGATATTTCTATATATTTCCACTGTTAATTTTTCTTCCTTCCAATATTAGTGAATTAATATGCTTCAAATGCCCCTTAAGCTACCCTGGAAAAAAAAAATACTACTTATTTAGTTGAGCTACCCAAATCCATTAGACAAATTTCCTTTACAGCAAAGCATTGATGAATGAAATGTCTCATGCTAATGTAAGAATAATCAATTTAGAATGCTTATGACAATTAACAAAGCAGAAGATACGCCTTGAAGGCTCCATGCTTTGTCAGCCCTGATTTGGATTAAACTTGCGCTAATGGGATCATTTTTCTTCCAAAAGGTATTCTTTTTAGGCAGACCTATCAATTAATATGAATTATGCATGTATAAAAGTACTAATGTCATTAATTAGACAAATTAATTTTTATGATGCAGTGGATAGACTAACACTAGATTATATGTGATAACTTCCCCACGGCAGCCGCCAATTTGAAATAAATGAATAGTTTATATTTGTGTGCTTTCCGCAGACTCAATCGGGATTAATCAGGCCAGTCTGTAGGCGGGAGATGGTGGAGATGCCTTATATTCTTGATGGTCTTCTCAGCCAGAGGGGTCACTCCCAAGATAACAGAGCCCAGATTTCAGCAGGGAGAAACTTTAGAATAATGATACACAGGGTCATAAAGGAAATTAGTAAACTGTAACCATTTGTTCTGCAATCTAGCAAGCTTTTATTGATTCTTTCCCCAAATTTACATGCTGTTGTCCAAATGGGGTTTAAAAAAAAAAAAAGCCCAAGAGATAGAGCATTGGGGAAAAAAAGGCATTTTCCAGTAGTCGCATTAGCAGGACTAGCTCGTTAGCAGCTAAATTTGAGTGGTACAATCTTTACTGTCTAACTCTAGGTTTCAGTTATAGCTCCCTAATCCAGTATTAACTGCATTCTCTCTCGAATTCATGAAAACTTTGATTTCCTCAAGCCTACTAAGTTATCCAATGTGTAGTTCGATGAGGATTAGGGTCCAATATTTGTAAGGTTAATCGCCACCTTCCTTCCCCATCTCCAATAAGGCTTAAAACTGCATCAAAGTGGGCACCACGAGGAAAGTAAATCTGAAGTTCTTTTGCTTCTAATTTTTAGCCCTTGTTTTACAGGGAACTTGAAACATGAATCCTATTTTAAGTTTTGCAACTGTGATGATAAAATTGATTACATGGCTTTAAAGTCAAACTAGTGAATTCCATCAGAGGCTGGCCAGCTCATGTGACCTAAGGAATGTCCCAAGGTTTGACACAAGAGGTTAAAAGTGATCTCTTGTTGAAGGTCTGATGGTCAACGTGGTTCAGTTATCGCCGAGAACATAAAAATGCTCAATAAATATGTCTTAAAAAAAAAAAAATGCACAACACTATACATTTAGTTAAGGACTTGACATAGGTTCTAAGAACATGGGACCATGAAGACATGCAGAGGACATTGACTCTGTATTTTCGGTGTTCTTTATTACACCTTATGATGGTATGACATGACTATGGAAAGCAAGCTCTTTAAAGACAGAGAGACCTGGGTTCAAATCATGGTGCTGCCATGTGACTGGATGAGCAAACCTGGGGTTTGGAGCTGCCTCACTGGGTAGCTGTGAGGCTTTGATGAGATGAAGATCTGTGTGCAACAATCCAGTGTGGTACCTGCCTAGACTGAGGCCTCCATCAGCAGGACTCTGTATCTCCACTCCTTAGAGAGGTATGAAAGAGAAATGGTGGCTGTTCAAGGAGATTTTGCCCTAGTCCGTAACTAAATATCTCCTTATTTTCCACTAGGAAGACGTGAGATAGCAGCTCATCCCCCCATTCAATACTGATCATAATTTCATCTTTTTTATGAAAGATGTAGATGAGGGAGGAGAAAGTGATTGGGTAACACAATGGACCTGGGCCAGATGGCCTGGGTTCAAATCTCACTCCATCACAAGCAGCAATACAGCTTGAGCAACTTGCTTAACCACTTTAAGCTTCTTTTCCTTGTCTGAAAAATGAAGATCATAATTGGGTTGTTTTGAGTGTTTAGTGACTTTAAGACTTATAAATTGCTTAGAACAATGCCTGACACACAGTGTGTGGTCTGCAAGTAATCAATCAATAAAAATAAAATTAGTTTGGCATCTCTGGTTTTCTAGATGCCTTGTATATATTATCTAGTTTAAGCTTTGCTACAGCCCTGTGAGGTTATTGTCAGTAACACATTTTGAAGATGAGGAGATTGAGGCTCAGAATGTTTCAGCAATAAGTGTCAGGGGAAGGATTTAAACCCAGGGTTGTATGAGAAGTTATTTTATAAGGCTGAGGAGTAAGGTCTAGGAGTTAGGAAGGAGAAGCTCATCATTTGGGAATCCTACAGTTCATGGAGAATGGGATGGTGCTGGTATTCAGGGTGAATATTCAGTTTATTGGGTAATAGTGACCCTGCCCACAAGGTGGGAACAGCCCTGTGGGGTAGATATTATTAATATTCTCATTTTATAGATTGGTTAAGTAATTTGTCTTAGATCATAGCACTGACATGCAAATACTGGTCTGTCTCATTCCTCAGCCTGTATTATTAATCCCTAAACTGTAAGACCAAAGATCATAGATAAATAATGATACCCTCAATGTGGACCCTAGATAGACAGCCCTCACCTGGCAGCCATGTGTCATATCTCCCCAATCTTGTTTTATAGTTGTCCATAGTCACCAAGACTCTACAATCACTACCAACTAGTTTCTGGAAGAAGATAAGCACTTTGTAGAAGCCAAGTCTACACCCGGGGAATGAACTGACTTAACCTAAACAGCAAAATGGAAAGTGCATAGTGAACAAGAAGGGTTTCTCTTTATAACATCTGTCAAAAAGATTAACTTCCAGAGGTGAATGCAATAATCTTAATCGGATTTATAAACCTCTACTTATTGTGGTGTCAGATCCAGGATTTAGAAGGTTAAGATCTGAGATCAGAAATCTGTATTTGTCTGCCTAGATTCCATTTCCCTTTCTTTTTCCTAACAGCACCTCATACCCCCCTTAAGAATATTATAAACCATGTTTTAGCAAGATCTGTGAAAGTCATTTTTGGTTGTTCATGCTGAAAAAGAGGGTGCATCATTTTTTAATGCTATGTAGGGGAGGGGTTCCTGGAATTATGAAATTGTCACTGATCCAGATGGTCCAGTTGCAATGGACTAAATCTTCAAAGGAAATATCTACCCGGAAATTAGCAACCACTTGTGCCTGCATTTCTTCGCCTTCAATATCTACAATTTAGGCATCAATCAAACTCACAAAGGTTTCCTTTTTGCAATTAATCTAAATATGAAAATTTTCCCATGACTCCGAAAAGTGGAGCAGACAAACATGTTCCATTGATTATCTGAGGGAATCATCAATAATATCAACAATTTTCCCTTCAGTCATTCACTTTGTCCTTGGGTGAACAAGCAAGTATTGAGTGGTACACTTGTTTCCACCATCCTGAGGGCATTGCCATTTCGTGTTAAGACAAGGGACCCAACTCTACAGCTGGTGAAGATTTGTGTCAGTAAGATCCTTGACATGCAATGCTTCACCAAGACCTTTTTCCATTCACTGACCATTTTCACTTCCTCTAAAACTTCAAATAGGGTAGTGTTTAAGATCATGGGCTTTGTAGTCCAGTGACTTGAATCATACCCTTGCTTTATCACTTCTTACCTGCAGGCAAGTTATATAACTCCCACTTTATTTATACAATGGAAGATATTGATGACAGTCAACAAATTCATTGCACAAGCTTACAAAGCATCAACCACGTGCTAACAGACTAAGTGCGCTTCTAGGTGCACTGAGATGCAAAGAGCTTCATGCTATCATGAAGCTGATATTCTAGTCTGAATTGGCATGATATTGGAAAGATCCAGTGAGATATAAGTCTATAAACTTATAAGCTGCTTAGCACTGTGTCTCACACATAGTAAGCCCTCAAGAAGTGTAAACTTTTGTTGATGTCATTAGTAGTATCACTGCTGTAATGTGGACATGGTTCCCCTGCCTAGCCATGGTCTACTGCTAGGAACTCAAATTCCAAACTTGCAGACTGCATCTTTTTCAGAAGAGGTCCTGTAACAGTCAGGGTTCTCAAGAAAAACAGAACTGAAAGGCTATGTAGGTATTGACTCACGTGACCATGGGGATTGGCAAGTACAAAATCCACAGGGCGGGCTGCAAGTTGGGAACCCCTCCGATGAAAGTTTTCATCAATTCTCCAGCAGAAGCTGGCTGGCTGAAGTAGAGATAGAAATGCCTGCCCCTGACTGCAGAAATCATCAGTTTTCCCTTTAAGGCCTTTAACACATTGAACAAGATTTCTCTCGTTGTCGAAGGCAATCTCCTTTGTTGATTGTAGATGTTAATCAGCCATAGATACAATCAACTGGCTAATGATTTAACTCCATGAAATACCCTCACAGTAACAATCAGGTCAGTGCTTGCTGGACCAAACAACTGGAAACCATAACCTAACCTAGTTGACATGTGACCTTAACCATCACGGGCCCCAAAATTAAATACTAGTGATTTTCCCCAGTTTTTAAATGCTCTCTGAAGACTTGATGACCACCAGTCCCCCTACTAACTTGCTTCAGTGAAAGTTTCTTTCCTCCAAAGCGATCCATCAGGTTTTTCTTTATGTGTCTCTGTGCTTTTGTATATGTGTGTGTATAAAGAATGGTATAATATGGGAAAAACACAAAGGGAAGAGTGACTTGAACTCAACAGTGCGTATCTGTCCTGTCGACCATAGGGAGTCACAGGATTTTGAGGAAGCCACATGAGGCTCAGCTCTCACTGTCTCTTTCTACAGAATTATTCTTGCCAGCTGGACAGTCACCATGCAGAATCCAGGAGCCCCAATGTTTTGCAAGTTGGTAACGTGGTGCATAAACTAGGTTCTTTCATTGCAAGCATTGGAAACTAACTTCAAATAAGAAAAAGAAAAAAAAAATATTTGGTACATTATGCGATAGTTCCCATAAATGATGGAAAAGCTGAGGTACTGGGGTAAATACTACTATGATCCCAGCAGGAATCTGAGCAGCAAAATTTAATGAATTTTCTTTTCCAGGCCGTTCCTCAAATGGGGATTTGCTTTTGTTAGTGGTTAGTTTGTTCAATGCCAATTATGGCTAATTCATCCCCCACACATACCCCAAATACAGTGAATATTGCATTTGGTTCAATTTTCTAGTGCTTATGGTTTGGTTTCTCAGTGAAGAGAAAGAAAATATGAATAGTTTCATCCTTGATTTAGCTTGCTCTCTCATCTCAAGGGACTGTTAAAGAAAATACTGGCAAAGTTTTTCAAAATGACTTCCTGCATCATCCTGATAAAAATATTAATACATGGACAAATAGCCATTTTTGGAGTTAGGCCTTGCATGGTGGAAAGCAGCCCCCAGGCCCTGTCACTGTTTCTGTCCCCACTTCAGAGAGCAACTGGTTCTAAGCTCTCGACATAGGGACAAAGGGCATTTTTCCATCAAGTGCTATGGAAAATTGAAACCACAGGAACTTAAATTGCTAACGTTTTACCCATACCCAAAGGTTGTTTTTTTTTTTTAATAAACTTTTTATGGTAGTATAACAGAGAGAAAAGTATGTAAATCCTATGTGTAAAGCTCAATACATTTTCACAAAGTGAGCACACCTTTGTGAACTCTACTCAGATGAAAAAACAATGCACGACTGGTTCCCTTTTTCTCCCCTCCAAATCAAAACCTACTTCTTCCCAAAAGTAACCGTTTTCTTGATTTCTTACAACAAAATATAATTTTATCTGTTTTCCATCTTCTATAAAAGGAATCACACAATACATACTCTTATGTATGACCTTTTTTATTCAAAATTGTGTTTGTATAATTTATCCATATGTTTGCAGGTAGCAATAGTTTGTCCATTTATCATTAGTTTAATCTTTCATTGAATAGGTATACCATACTTTATTTTTCCACTTTACAGTTGGTGTTTATTAAGGATGCTTCCAAATTTTTATCTTCTAAGAATTCTGCTATGGACATTCTTATACAGGCCTTAGTGCATATGTGTATGTGTTTCTGTTAGGTACACATCTAGCAGTGGAATTCCTAAATCTTAAGTTATACATATATTCAGCTTTAGTAGAGATTATCAAACAGTTTTCAGAAGGGATTGAACTTATGTCTACTCCCACCCGCAATGAAGGAAACTTTCAATTGCTCCACATATTTATCAACACTTAGCATTTTAGGTTTTTAATTTTAATTTTAGTCATTCTGGTGTATAGAGACATATATCATTGTGCTTTTAATTTGCATTTTTCTAATGATTAGTGAGGTTTATACATTTTATATGTTTATTGGCCATTTGGATTTCCTCTTTTGTAAGGTTCCTGCTCAAAATTTTTTTGGCATGTTATTCTGTTGGGTTGTCTGTCTTATTAATTTGTAGAAGGCAATTATATATTCTGAATACTAGGTCAAATATAAGAATTGCAATATCTTCTCTTCCCTTGCTTTTTCACTCTCTTAATTTTAAAAATCCAATTGGTTTGTCTTTTTTTCCTTTAAGTTTATGTCTTTTGGGGTGCTTTTACGAAATCTTAACCTGCTCCCCAGCCATGGAGATATTCTCCTATGTCATCTGCTAGGAAGTTATTGTTTTTACCTTTCACATTTAGATCTGCAGCTTACCTGGAATTCATGCTTGGTTTTGATGTGAAGTAGAAGCCAAGATTCACTTCTTTTTTCTCTTTAGATATCCAACTGGCCTGGAACTATTTATTGAAAATGCTACCCATTCCCTCACTGTACTAAATTATCACATTTATATATAAGTAGTTTTTTAATATGTCTTTATATATGGAATTGTAAATCCTCTAATCTTATTTTTCATCAAATTGGTTTTTTTCTGTACTTGAGAGTTTGCATATAAAGTTTGCTAGAGCTGCTATAACAAACATAAAGTTGACAAAAAATTTAAATGCATTTCCCAGCTCATGACTTTTATATAATTGTCCTGGATTTTAAAAAATGCTTTATCTTTTACTTTCTATTCTAGTAACATATATACAACCTAAATTTTCACCTTTTAAGCATATTCACATATATAATTCAGTGCTGGTAATACCGTTGACAACAGTGTACTACCATCACCACCATCCATTTCCAAAGCTTTACAATCAAACTAAATTTAAAAAATCTGTGCAAATTAAGCATTTTCTTCCAATTGCCTATCCCCAACCCAGCCCCCAGTAACCTATAGTCTAGATTCTAACTCTATGATTTTGCTTTTCCTAATTATTTCATATCAGTGAGATAATACAATATTTGTCCTTTTGTGTCTGGCTTATTTGACTCAAAATAATGTCTCCAAAGTTCATCCATATTGTCACATGTTCCAGAACGTCATTCTTTTTAATACTAAGTAATATTCCATTGTATGTATGTACCACATTTTGTTTATCCATTCATCGGTTGATGGACATTTGTGTTGCTTCCATCTTTTGGCAATGGTGAATAATGCAAATACCTGTTCAAGTCCTTGCTTTCAATTATTTTGGGTATATACCTAGTAGAGAGATTGTCGGGTCATATGGTAATTCTATTCTTAACTTTCTGTGGAAGTGCCAAATGTCTTCCACACCAACTCCACCATTTTACATTGCCACCAGCGATGAATTAATGTTTCTATTTCTTCACATCTTTTCCAACTCTTGTAATTCTTTTTTTTTTTTTTAATAGTAGTTATTCTAGTAGTGGTGAAGTAGTATAACACTGTGGTTTTGATTTGCATTTCCCTAATAGCTAATGATGTTGAGCATCTTTTCATGTGCTTTTTATTCATTTGTATATCTTCTTTGGAGAAATGTTTGTTCATGTCTTTTGCCCATTTTATAATTTGGTTGTTTCTCTTTTTATTGTTGAGTAGTAGGATGTTCTAGATATTAAACCCTTATCAGATATGTGGTTTCCAAATATTTTCTCCCATTGGGTAGGTTGTTTTTCACTTTCATGATAAAGTCCTTTGGTGCACAAAAGTTTTTAATTTTTATGAGGTCCCATTTATCTATTTTTTCCTTTGTTGCTTATGCTTTGCATGTAAAGTCTAAGAAACCACTGCCTAAAAACACAAGATCCTGAAGATGTCCTCTACATTTTCTTCTGGAAGTTTTATAGTCCTGGTTCTTATATTTAGGTCCTTGATCCATCTTGAGTTAATTTTTCTATATAGTGTGAGATAAGGGTCCTACTTCATTCTTTTGCATGTGGATATCCAGTTCTCCCAGCACCATTTGTTGAATAGACTATTCTTTCCCAAATGCAAGGACTTGTCCGCCTTGTCAAAAATGAATGGACCATAGATGTGAGGGTCTATATCTAAACTCTCAATTCAATTTCATTGGTCCATATATCTACCCTTGTATCATTATCATGCTGTTCTGACCACTGTAGCTTTATAATAAGCTCTAAAGTCAGGAAGTATGAGTTCTCCAACTTCATTCTTCTTTTTCAAGATGGTTTTGGCTATTTGGGTCTCCTTACCCTTCCAAATAAATTTGATAAATGGCTTTTCCATTTCTGCAAGACAAGCTGTTGGATTTTTTTATTGGCATTGTAATGGATCTGTAAATCATTTTGGGTAGAACTGACATCTTAACAATATTTATTCTTCCAATCCATGAGCATGGAATGTTCTTTCATTCATTTAGATCTTCTTTGATGTCTTTTAACAAAGTTATATAGTTTTCTGTGTACAAGTCCTTTATATCCTTGATTAAATTTTTTCCAAGATATTTGATTCTTCTAGTGGTTGTTGTAAATGGAATTTTTTTCTTGATTTCTGTTTTAGTTTGCCAAAGCCTGCTGATGCAAAGTACCAGAAATGTGTTGGCTTTTATAAAGGAAGTTTATTTGGGGTAAAAGCTTACAGTTCCAACACCATGAGAAGTCCAAATTGAGATACCATCAGAGGTGCTTTCTCACCAAAGTTAGCTGCTATATTTTGAAGCAAGATGGCGGGCCATTTCTGCCTGATCTCTCATTCCCTTCTGAGCTTCCTCTCTCAGGCTCAGCTGCTCCACTTTCTCCCCAATTTCAGCTGCAAGATGGCATTGGGCTTGTTTCATAGGGCTTCCTATATCAGTCTCAGCTGTTCCTCTCTCTTTCCAAGTTCAACTGTATCAGGTATATAGCAGGGCTGGTCTCTTGAACTGCTCCATGTACCTAGCTTCTTGGGGGCTTTGTGCTTAAGCAATCTTCTCGCTCACATTGTAAAATTAAATATGCTGTCTCCCTTTTTCCTGTCTCGTCTGTGTGAGTCCATTTATATCAGACCCAGCAAGGGGACATAGTCCAATCCAAGCCCTAAAGTGATCTTATCAAGTAATCTAATCAAAGGTGCCTTAACTGAATTTAATACAATCTAATGAACCCAGAGGAATAGGTTAGTTTACAAACATAAACTTTCTCTTTCTGGGATCCATAAAATAATCTTAAATTGCCACAATTTCCTCCTCAGATTGCTCATTACTAGTGTATGGAAACACTACAGGTTTGGGGTTGTTGATCCTATACCCTGCCACTTTGCTGAATTAGTTTATTAACTCTAGTAGCTTTTGTGTAGATTTTTTAGAATTTTCACTGTATAGGTTCATGTCTAAAAATAATGAAAGTTTTATTTCTTCTTTTCTAATTTGTGTATCTTTTATTTCATTTACTTGCCTAAGAGCTCTGGCTAGGACTTCCAGTACAATGTTGAATAACAGTGGTGACAGTGGGCATCCTTATCTTGTTTTAGATCTTAGAGGGAAAGTTTTCAGTCTTTCACCATTTAGTATGATGTGAGCTGTGGGATTTTCATATATGTCCTTTATTATGTTGAAGAAGTTTCCTTTTATTCCTATTTTTCTAAGTTTTTTTTTTCAATAAAGGATGCTCGATTTTGTCAAATGCTATTTCTGCATCAATTGAGGTGATCATGCATTTTTTTTCCTTTGTTGTGTTAAAGTGATGTATTACATTAGTTAATTTTTTGTGTGTGTTGAACCACCCTTGCATATCTGGGATAAAACCCACTTGATCATGGTATATAATTATTTTAATGTGATGTTGGATTCTATTTGCAAGTATTTTTTGAGGATTTTTGCATCTATATTCATAAGAGTAATTGGTCTATGATTTTCATTTCTTGTAGTATCTTCATCTGGCTTTGGTTTGAGGTTGATGTTGGCCTCGTAGAATGCGTTAGTGTTCCCTCCTATTCAATTTTTTGGAAGAGTTTGAGCAGGATTGATATTAATTCTTCTTGGTATGTTTGATAGAATTCATCTGTGAAGCAATCTGTTCCTGGACTTTTATTATTGGGAGGTTCTTGATGACTGATTCAATTTCTTTACTTGTAATTGGTCTGTTGAGATTTTCTATTTCTTCTAGAGTCAGTGTACATTGTTTGCGTATTTCTAGGAATTTGTCTGTTTCCTGTAGGTCTAATTTGTTGGCATACAGTTGTAGCCTCTTATGATTCTTTTTGTTTCTGTGGGGTCAGTAGTAATAACCCCCTTCATTTCTGATTTTATTTATTTGTGTCATCTCTCTGTTTTTCTTTGTCAGTCTAGCTAATGTTTTGTCAATTTTATTCATCTTTGTTAAGAAACAACTTCTGGTTTTCTTAATGCTTTCTATTTGTTTTATTTTCTAACTTCATTTATTTCTGCTTTAATCTTTGTTATTTCTTTCCTTCTGCTTGACTTAGGTTTAGTTTGCTGTTCTTTTTATAGTTCCTCCAGGTGTGCAGTTAGGTCTTTGAT
Source organism: Cabassous unicinctus (assembly GCA_029593785.1). Lineage (NCBI taxonomy): Eukaryota > Metazoa > Chordata > Mammalia > Cingulata > Chlamyphoridae > Cabassous > Cabassous unicinctus. The sequence continues at coordinate 41,081 of JAQZBX010001814.1, read as the reverse complement.
TTTAGCTATTTCTTCTTTTTTAATATAAGCATCTAGGTCTATAAATTTCCCTCTCAGCATTGCCTTCACTGCATCCCATAAGTTTTGATATGTCATTTTTTCCATTTTCCTTGGTCTTGAGATATGTATTAATTTCTTTTGTAATTTCTTTTTGTCCCACTTATTGTTTAAAAGTATGTTGTTTAACTTCCACATAGTTGTAGATTTTCTAGTTCTCTGCCTGTTATTGATTTCCAGCTTCATTCCATTATGGTCAGAGAAGATGCTTTGCATAATTTCAATATTTTTTTAAAATTTATTGAGACTTGTTTTGTGACCTATTGTGTGGTCTATCCTGGAGAACGATTCATGTGCACTTGAGAAGAATGTATATCCTGCAGTTTTGGGGTACCATGTTCTGTATATGTCCAGCAGGTCTAGTTCATTTATCATATTTTCAAGTTCTTTGTTTCCTTACTGATCTTCTATCTAGATGTTCTATCTATTGATTAGAGCGGTGAATTGAAATCTCCCACTATTATTGTAGTGGTGTCTATTTCTCCCTTCAATTTTGCCAGTGTTTCTGCCTCATGTATTTTGGAGCACCATGGTTAGGTATATAGACATTTATAATTGTTATTTCTTCTTGATGGATTGACTCTTTTATTAATATATGTCCTTCTTTGTCTCTTGTAACAGCTTTTTGCTTAAAATCTTCTTTGTCCAAAACTGGTATAGCTCTTTTACCCCAGCTCTTTTATGGTTATTATTTGCATGGATTATCTTTTTCCACCCTTTTGCTTTCAACCTATTTATGTATTTGAGTCTAGGGTGAGTCTCTTTAAGCAATGTTTAGTTGTATCATGCTTTCTTACTCATTCTGTTAATCTGTGTCATTTGATTGAAGAGATTATTCCATTAACATTCAGTATTTTACTGTAAAGGCAATACTTACTTCTGCCATTTTGTCCTTTAGTTTTTTTGTTGTTGTTTTTACTTTTATGAGGTACCACGGATTGAACCCAAGACCTCTTACATGGGAAGCAGACACTCAACCACAGAGCTATATCTGCTCCCCAATAAGAGTTGGCTTTTTCATTTGTTTGTTTTGTTTTTAGGAGGAACCAGGGATTGAACCTGGGACCTCGTGTATGGGAAGCAGATGCACCATCGCTTGAGCTACATGCACTTCCTTCCTCTACTTTTTTTTTTCAATAATAATTTTTTATTTTTATTTTTATTTTTAAAAAGATACTTAGATTACATAAATGTTACACAAAAATTATAGGGATTCCCATATGCCCCACCTCCCACACCTCCCACAACCTCCCATATAAACATCTTTCATTAGTGTGGCACATCACCTGCAATTGATATACACATCATGGGGCTTTGCCATTAAGCATGGACCATAGTTCACATTGTAGACCAACTCTCTCCCACACAGTTCTGCATGTTTTATGCTGATATAAAATGGCCTATATCTGTCATTGTAATGTCACTCAGGATAATTCCCAAGTTCCGAAAAAAAACCTGTATTACAACTGCTTTTCCCTCTCCCTGCCCCCAGAGCATCCAGTGGCCACTGGCTCCACATTAATGTTTTAATTTCTTCCATCGCTTGAATCACAATGTCTATAACAGAATACCAGCAAGGCCACTCTAGTCCATAGCTTTTCCCCCAATCCTGAGGAGTTTGGGATGGTGATGTCCACTCCACCACCAAGTGAGAGGGGGTTTATATCCCATGGATAAGATGGGTGGGATTATCCTGCCTGCAACTGCAGAATCTCTCCATTCCCTGGCATGGCCATTGTCCATCATCATCTCCCCACCATGTGTCCTGGGTGAATCCACTGAGCTGTAGAGTAGAAGTTGCAGCTCCACTGAGATTCCGGGCCCGGCTGGCACATGGGCAGCCCAAAGACTCCAGTTTCTGGAAGTATACCTACAAACTCCAGCACAACATGTAGGTTTGAATAGAAGGGACAGATGGACCATGTGCAGGGAGGACATATTTGAGTCCAACTCTGTCACTCTCAGGAGCACAGTTTCCAAAGTAGGGCCCACTGATAAGGCACCAAACTCTGGAGCTATCCACCCTTATATAGGACCTGGCTGTCTCCAGAGTCCTCAGGAGCCCCTCTATTTGGGGTGATATCCACATTGGAAGCCTATGAGGTCCTACTGAGATGTGCATAAGCGTTACCTCTGGGATGACCTCCTGACTCACCCCGAAGTCCCCCAGCCACATAAACTCATTTGTCTTTACCCTTTCCCCCTTTTATTCGAGGTCTTTTTCTAGTTGTATTGTCAGTTGGCACTTGGTGGTAATCCCTCATTGCCAGGGAAGCTCATCCCCTGGACTCATGTCCCACACCGGGAGGAAGGCAATGCATTCACACACTGAGCCTGGCAATTTTATCTTGAGCAATCCATCTCACTGTCCATCTCCCTCCAGATCGATGTCCCTAAGGTTCTTGCTCTGTGGGCTCCCAGAACAGACCACTCGGGCAGGATCCTGTCCCCAATCAGCTGTCCTCAGCGAGATAGATGGTGAGTGCCCACCTAAACTGACGCCATCTTGCCTCCTATTCTCTTTACTTTTTTTTAAAGATTTATTTATTTATTTATTTATTTATCCCCCCCCTTGCTGCTTGTGTTTGCTGTGTCCATTTGCTGTATGCTTTTTCTGTGTCTGCTTATCTCCGCCTTGCTGTGAGGTCTTGCTGCATCAGCCCACCGCGCCGCGCGGGCTGGCCTGCCCTCACAAGGAGGCCCCGGGAATCGAACCCAGGGCCTCCCATATGGTAAACGGGAGCTCTATCGATTGAGCCACACCCGTTTCCCCCTTTACTTTTTATATGTCATTACTTTGGTGTGTGTTAGTCTCTTTCCTTTATCACAACCTCCTTTTCTGAACTGTTGCTCCTTTGTGATGTATTTAAACGATCCATTTCTCATTTCTGTTTTTGTATATTTTAAGAATACTCTTTGTGGTTATCCTGGGGATTATATTACACAGCCTACATCTGTAACCTAATTTGAAAAGATAGTAACTTACCTTGCATAGTGTACATATTCCTTTGTCCCGCATGCCTGTTTCCCCTCTTTATGTTGTTTTTGTCCCACATTACCTTTTTATATTTTGTGTGTCCATTATCAGGAAATATGCCTTTTTTTTGTTCAATTATATTCTATTATAGGAATTAAAGAGTAGAGTTGTATATTGAGGATACAGTACTATTGTGTTTTGCATTTACCCTCTTGTTACCTTTACTAAAGATTTTCATTTCTTCACACTACTCCAAGTCATTATCTCCTGTCTTTTCCTTCCAACCTGCAGAACTCCTTTTATTAATTCTTATAGGGCAGGTCTTAGGTGATTAGCTCTCTGTTTCTTTTTATCTGTGGATATTGTAATCTCTCCCTCATTTTTGAAGGACGGTTTTGCCAGATAAAGAATTTTTGACTGGCAGTTTTTCTCTTTTCAGTACCTTAAATATATCATACAACTGCCTTCTTGCCTCCATGGTTTCTGATGAGAAATCGGCATTTATTCTTATTGAGGATCCCTTGTACGTGATAAATCACTTTTTTATTGCTGCTTTCAGAATTCTCCCTTTATATTTGACATTTGACATTTTGATTAATATATGTCTTGGAGTTGGTCTATTAGGGTTTATCCTGTTTGGAATATGTTGCATTTTATGGACATGTGTATTTATGTCTCTTATATTAATAAGAATTAGAAAATTTTCAATCATTATTTTCTCAAATATACTTTCTGCCCCTTTTATCTTCTCTTCTCTTTCCAAAACAACTGTGATGTGTATATTTGTATGCTCCATGCTGTCACTCAAGCCCCTCAGACACTGTTTATTTTTTTTCTATTCTTTCTCTAGCTGTTCTTCTGACTATGATTTTGATTGTCCTGTCTTATGGTTCACTTATTCTTTCTCCTGTTTGTTCAAATCTGCTGTTGAATGCCTCTAGTGTATTTTATTTATTTATTTATTTATTTATCCCCCCTCATTGTTTTGTGCTCACTGTCTGCTCTCTGTGTGTTCTTCTGTGTCTGCTTGTCTTCTTTTTAGGCAGTACCAGGAACTGATCCTGGGACCTTCCAGAGTGGGAGAGAAGCGTTCAATTTCTTGTGCCACCTCAGCTTCCTGGTCTGCTGAGTCTCTTACTGTCTCTCTTCTGTGTCTCTTTTTGTTGCGTTATCTTGCTGCGCCAGCTCTTCGCACAAGCCAGCACTCCTGCACGGGCCAGCATTCCACACAGCTCAGGGTCTGCAAGGGCCAGCTCTCTGTTCAGGCCAGCTTGCCACACGGGCTAGCTTGCCTTTCACCAGGAGGTCCTGGGAATTGAACCCTGGACCTCCTATATGGTAGACGGGAACCCAATCGCTTGAGCCACATCTGTTTCCCTAGTGTATTTTAAATCTCCATTATTCTGTCTTTCATCCCCATAATTTCTGTTATATTTCTTTTTAAGCTTTAAAATTATTCTTTATGTTCACACATAGTCTTAATATTTTTTAGCTCTATATCCATATTTTCCTTCATTTTGTTGAATTGATTTAGGGGATTTGTTTGAACTTCTTTGATTTGTTGTTCCATAATCTGTGTGTCTTCTGAAGTTTTAATTTGTTCCCATGACTAAGCCATATCTTCCTGCTTCTTAGTATGGTTTGTAATTTTTTGCTGGTATCTAGGTGTCTGATTATTTTGATGTGTTAATGCTGAAGGTCAGTTTCTTCCTCCTGTCTAGGGTTATATTGTTGAATGGCTTTGTGTTATGGTATTCTTTGATATTTGGTCATGCGTCTTCTGGACCTTTAGAGTAGCCTGTGCTAACTGTTCAGATTTTCTCACTTTTCTTCACCTTTTTCTTGCCCTGAATATGTGGTACAATTTTTAAGATTGCACTTTTTGTGCAGCTGTTTCACTTCTAGGGGAAAGAATCTTTTCCTCTGTTGCTTTTCCAATAATCTTGAGCTATTCTGTTTGTTTTGTGCAGAATTTACTCCCCAGAGCCTATGATTTATTTAAATTCTTTCCTTTATTTCTGAGGCTTTTCTGCCTCTGATTTCTTCCCCCATTATGGTATCTTACCTCAAGGGCACAGACAGGTTCAATCCAGAAAAGTAAGTCAATCCAGAAAGCTACATTTTTTTTTTTTTTTTGCATTTAGGTGGTCCGACAGAGACTGGATTAAGTGTGTGCACCTCTTACCAACAATTCTGATGGAATCTCTTTCTCTCTTTTTCTCCACTAGGTGCCTTTTTGTGTGCTACACTCCTCAGCTGCTTGTGTTCTGTCCTGGGTCTCAGTGAACTTGGGTCCCTGTACCTGGATATGCATGAGAGTTTCTATAATTTGCATCAGTGGCAGGAAGGACCCAGTTTGTGCTGCCTCTATATGACTTTCAAGCAGTGTGAGACAGAGTGAGGGGGCCAGGTCCAGGTCAGAAATCTCCTATCTGGTCTTCAGATTATTTTTCTTTATCTTTGATTCAGCATTTGTGGAGTACTTCTCCAGTCTCTATTATCCTCCAGAGTTCCAGGAAAGTGGGATCTGTGCTTTAATTAGTTGATTATGATGGAAGGCTTTTCTTATGTCATCATGTTGATGACATCACTCTGTCAAGGATTTTTAATGTACTTATATTTAAAATTCCACAAGAAAATAATTATACTGCTTTATATAGTTGATATTAATTTAAATTTACCCATACATTTATATCTTTTTGTTCTTCATGCTTTCCTTAATTTTTATATTCAAATCTGGGATCATTTTCCTTTTGTCTCAAGAGTCTACATCCCACCACCACCACCATCTTAGTATTTTTTTAGTACAGAGCTGGTGCTGACAAATTGTTTCAGATTTTGTTTGTCTGGTCATATGTTTAATCCACTTTCATTTTTAGAGGGTATTTTCACTTGATATAAAATTCCAGGTTGACAGTTATTTCCTTTTAACGCTTTAAAGATGCCTTTCTTTGTATTCTGACTTCCATTATATTTGCTGAAAATTTGCTGTCAATCTCATTGTTTTTCCTTTGCAGGTAATATATGTGTCTACACACACACACAAGTTAAAAACTTACCCATTGTTTACTGATTTTCAGCAGTTTTGCTCTAGTGTGCCTACGTTTTTGTTGTCTGCTTTGTTGTGTTTTGTTTTTATACTTATTATGTTTAGGTTTACAGAATTTCAATCTGAAAGCCAATCTGTGGCTTGATGTTTTCTTCAGCTTGTGAGTACCCATGGTCATTTGGTTTAAAATATTGCTTTTCTCCATTCTTTCTTAGTCTTTGAAACTCCAGTTACATATATGTTAAACCTTGAGTGTAGTACCTATTCTTTATTGTCCTCCATGCGTCAGTCTGAATATTTTCTATTGACCTGTCTTCTATTTTACTAGTTCTTTTTTCAGCTTGTTTTCTCTTCTATTTAACCTAAAAATTGAGCAAATTTCAATATTTTTCAATAAAAGAGTTTCCATTTGATTCTTTGTTCTATAAAATCAAATTCTCTGATAACATATTCCATCTTGGTTCAATTTTGTTGACCACATTAACCACAATAATTTAAAAATCTGTGTATGAGTACATCAATTATCCAGATGGCCTATGATTCTGTTTCATGGTCAGGTTTTTTTCTCTTGGCTTTTGCTTAGTTAGTCCTGTGTTTTTGTAGCCTGGAAATATGTTACAGCATATGAAAGTTTTAGAGGCTCTGGATGATGTTATCTACTGATAAGAGAGATAGTATTTTGCCTCTGGAAGGCAGTTAGATTAGAGGCATATCATCTTAAAGGTGGATCTAGTTCTAAATTGTTCTTATATCTAGGATGTGGCGATTCAGTGGTACCCATTGGAGGCTACAAAACTTCAATTTTGTCTCCTCAGTACCATGAGCCTCAAAAATTCTGCCCAGTGTCTCAGACTGTAGAATGATGCTTAAAAATTTCCAAATGCTTCAATTGAAATAGTTGTGTTGAATGCTGAACTGATTTCTCTGTACTCTCCTTCTATCTGCAATTTTGTCCTCTTAAGTCTTGACAATCTTGGGAAGTGTGGATTGCAATTTCTGTCTCCCAAACCCAAAACTTCTGTTCCATTTCTTTCTTGTAGCTCACACTTTCTACTCAATTTCACATTCTCTTACCCATGCTGCTGACGAAACAGCAAGTGTCTCAAGTAGAAATCAGATGTAGACATTTGGATTCAACTCAATACATTTTTCCTTTGCTCCAGATCCATAGTATTATAAATCTTGGTTGCCTTATTGGTTCTCCAATACCTTCAAATGTATTTCTAAAACATTTATCAACTTTTCTAATTCTCCTCATTGGGAGGTTGGTGTAATACAAGCTAGTATGAAGTTGAAGTGGTAATAATAATAATCTTAGAGCATAAAATCCTGTAATCTTATTGCAAGCTGCTATGAATTGCATCATGTCCCTTACAAAGACCTGTGCAAGTCCTAATCCCCAGTCCTGTGGATGTGAACTCATTTGTAAATAGGATCTTCAAAGATCCTCTTAGTTAAGATGAGGCTAAACTCAGTTAAGGTGTGCCTTGATCTGATATTATTGGGGTCCTTGAAAATAGAGGGAATTTGGATACAGTGAGTACGAGACAGGGACAGACAGATGTGGAGAGAGAAATGGCCATGTGATGGAGGCAGAGATTGAGTTATGGATTACCGGCAAGGTACCACCAGAACACTACAGACTTCAAGGGAAGCATGATCCTTCCAACAACTTGATTTTACACTTCTAGCCTCCAAAACTGTGAGACAGTAAGTTCTTGTCAGTAAAGTTAACCAGTCTGCGGTATTAGCAGGCTTGACAAACTAAGACATAAGTACTACAAACTCAAATTTTTATAGAGATTATTAGGCAAGTAAAATAAATGAGAGAAGTGTGCCAGGTGAGGGTGTCAAAGTACAAATGACCTGCCTTTTCTATATAAACAAAGTGATGTGTGTTATACACCTTTGGAAATGGAGATATTTATGTGTACTCTTCCAGGTTTTAAATGTTGCCAACTTCTAAAAGTTTTTTTGACCTAGGGCTGGAAACTTATCTCTAGGCCGTATTCAGCCATGAATTGACATTTTATAACTTATTTTCAATTTTATTTTTTGAAAACCTGTTGTTTGCTAGACCACATCCTCCTTTTAATTTATTCAAAGGCGATTTTTATACACTTACTATTTACAATTTTTTTCTCTTGGCTTTTGGTTGTTTAGTCCTGTGTCCTTGTTGCCTGGTTATATTGTATTGAGAGCCAACCATTGTGTATAAAAGTTGTAGAGGTTCTGGATGATGTTATCTACATCCAGAGCAATTCTACTTTACTTCTGTGCTAAGTTTAGTAGGAGACAAATAATTCACATTTTTTACCTCCTGTAATTCACCAATAAGTAATGACTTAAGCAAATATAATTCATGAATAAAATTATATAAGTCTTTAATATGCAGCATAATAAGGAAGTTCAATGGGAATTAAAGAAAAAATCTATTCCAACCAGGTGAGCTCGGAAAAGAGTGGGGCTGGGTCCTGAAGATCGGATAACGTTTTAATAGAGCATCAAAAAAGACCTGGGCAAAGGTATAGAGCCAGAAGATAGCAGGTGGCTTTGCTTTGGGAAATGAGGAATGAAAGATAGAAAAGAAGCACTTCTCCACTTTAGGAAAACAACAAACAAATCTGGGTTTGCCCTTGTACACCAGGTAAGTCTGTCGAAGCCTGGTCTCTAAGATGAGTCACAGTATCTTTACCAGAGTAATGGAGAGAAAGAGAGACCCACAAAAGCACACGATTGTTGGATTAGTTCCTCGGCCTCATAAACAAGCTCCTGTGTATGTAATTATAACTAATATATGGGAGAAATGGACAGGGATGAACAGATGTTGGAACCAAATGAGGACACACAGAACAAAACAGTGTGTATAAAAATCTGAGTTTATATGGTGCAGCTGGCTGCATTGCATGCCTTTATTATTTACAAGGTGTGGCATCTGGCCTTCTATTGTCAGACCTCGATTTTTCTTGCAACAAATTCTGTCCTGATACAAAGGCACTCAGGCAACACTGGTGGGAGACTTAACTACAAGTCCTCTCTGAAAAACAGAGTTCAGGAATTAGAACAAAGAGCTACCCAGAGTCTCCATCAGACTTAAACATACTCGGTTTTATTTGCTTCCATTTCAAACCCAGGCTCTGCAAATCTCCAATATCTGTGGAGAAAGCCAAGGTCTATTTTGCGCATGTTGATATGATGCTAGTCAAGCATGTTAATGGAATTTACCCCCACTCTGATGCCCACTCAATTCAGACAGAGCTAGGGAGGAAGTTTCAAGAAGTAACAAGAGTGAGATCTGACCTAAAGATGCTTTCAGTTAATTCTAAAAGAGCTCCATGGAGTTTTTCTCTCTCAATCAGTAGTTTTCAAGCAACCATTGTGAATCCCGCAGTTGTAGAATCCAACATTCTAGAATCACTGAGATTCTAGAGTAACGTGACAGCTCCGTGGAGGTAGTCACCAAGGGTCATGGGCTTCCTATTCTCCAGCATTAATTCCATTTTTGTTACCTAGTTTTTAAAACTTTTTCAGTTGAGAAATGCATGACACATCCATCATCCTCAGCCTTGTCTAATGTTTTGGTTATCAGTTTCAGGGGTATTAGAGCATTTTGGTTATAGCACAGGCTCTACCTCCAGGTGGTTTCAGTTCAAATTTTCTACCTACCTACCAAACTGTGTTGCTTAATTTCTCTAAACTTCAGTTTCTTCATCAACATTAGAGGATAATATCTATCTCATAGTTTTGTTGGGAATAGTAATTGAAACAATATATGGAAAATACTTGGAATAATACCCAACACATAGTAAGTATTGACAAAATCATATTTACTATTTTTTATTATTAAAGTAAACTTCAAATAATATAAAATAAACCTTTTTAAGGTGAACCACTCAGTGGCATTTATTATAGTCAAAATATTGTATAACCATTGCCTCTACTTTCAAAACATTTTCATCACCCAAAAAAAGGAAATCCCTCACCATTAATGAGTCACCCCTCATTTTTCCTTCTCCCCAGTCCCTGGCAACCACTAATCTGATATCTCTTCTGGAGAAATATGGATTTACCTATTTTGAATATTTCATATAAATAAAATGATACATTATGTGACCGTTTGTGTCCCCCTTATTTCACTTAGCTTAATATTTTTGAGGTTCACCCCTCTTGTAATATATATCAGTACTTTATTCCTTTTTATGACTGAATTACATTCCATTGTATGGCTATATCACAATTTATTTATCCATCCACCCACTGATGGAGATTTGGGTTGTTTCTATTTTTGCCTATTGTGAATAATGCTGCTATGAACACTTGTGTACAAGCATTTGTTTGAATGTCTGTTTTCAGTTCTTTGGGAGCACATATGACAGTAGACTGAATCAGGTCCCCTTCAAAGCCATGCTCAGGGCCTACCCCTGGTCCTGTGAGTGTGAACTCGTTTAAAAAGGACCTTCAAAGATCCTATTTGGATGAGACCAAATTGAATCAGGGACCCAATCTGGCTGATGTCTTTATAAGCAGAGAAAATTAGATGCAGTCAGTTTAGAGAATCCAGAGTGAGAGATATTTCCGTGTGACAGAAGCAGTGATGCTTCTGCAAGCCAAAGAACCCTGAGGATTTCCAGCAAGCCAGTACCAGAATGCTACAGACTCCAGGAGAAAACAAGGCCTGCTGATAAGTGGATTTGCACTTCTAGCCTCCAAAACTGTGAGACAATAAATTCCTGTTGTTAAAGTCAATCGGCATGTGGCTTTTGTCACTGCAGCCCTGGCAAACTTAGACATAAGCCAAAGTGTGGAATTGCTGGGTTATACAGTAGTTCCATGTGTAAATTAGTGAGGAACTGCCAAACTGTTTTCCGCAGTGGCTCTACCACGTTACTCAAGTTACTGTTTTTAATCCCATATTCCTTCTGTGCATCAGTTGATATATTTCTTTGCGTCCCAGGCAAAGAAAGTCAAGTTCTAAAAATGACGTAGGCATGGATGGGAAAAGTAAGTGAAGTGGAAACGCCACTGATCACGTCAGATGCTCACTCTTGTGTGACCAGAGTTTTTTATTTCATGGCACACTCACATCTGTCCTCTTAGCTGCAGCTCCTCTATTGCCTTCAAAGACCAGAACATTAATTGGAATTAATCAATCCCCATTTTCTTCTCTCCTACCCCACCGATGCATGGCATCTGGGGGCCCCCACAGCTGCCCATTGCATTAAGGAGCTGGGCCAGCTGCCTAGGAATATTACTTCTATGCAAAGAAAATATTTTTCAAATCAATGAGAAGTTTCTGCAACCTACAGCAATTTAGGAAATTGGCAAAGGCTCCTTGTTTCTCCTACAGACCATATTTTATTATTGGATTAATGTGCAAAAAGCCCCTATTTTGTAGTACCAAATATTTACTTTGGAGAAGTCCTCTGGTTTTATCATGGATTTGCCTTGCACTGTCAACAAATTATTGCAGTTCAGTTCACATAATGAAGTATGGGGAAAATACACAGTACAAGACTTACTTGGTAGCATTTTTATTTTCTGCTAGGGAGGGGATCCCGGGTATGAGTCTCAACACAGAGTTAACATCAGTCACCCACGGATGACATCTTGCAACCCTATAAATCATGCAGAAATTTTAATTTTCATTTTAATTTTAAGCATGTGGGCTGCTTTAAGAGTGTGGGCCAGATCTCAATGCCTGGAATTCAATTTTAGGGCTTAATTCAATATCATAAAGAGCAGTTACAGCTCTTCCACCACATAGTAAAATGACAACTGTGGTAGAGACATGAAGTGGCCATGGCAATGAGTCAGGAGTCTCCAGTGTTTCTACTCAGAAAGCACCATTCAGGAGCTACATAAACAATGAAATAAATTCTCCACCACAGGAGAAGAAATGTTTAGAGGACCAAAGTATGGTATTTACTTAGTTCCCTTATTGGTCTATCCAGGTGTGTTTGGGTAAGAGGGAAAAACCATCCTCCCTGACAACTGAATCCATTTGTACCTCTGCCACACTGCATTTCTCCATCCCGGAAATGCACAGCAATATGAAAACTGACCATCTGTCCATTCAACTCAGTAGCCTTCTTCCTCTGATACAGAAACATTCTCCACATTAAGCCTCAGTCTTCCTATTGGATATAGAGCAAGGATTTTGAGAAGTCTGGTAAATATCTCTCTGAACCTTCCACTGTCTTCCAGTCTGCTATCACGTCCTACTCTAAGCTCACAGCTTACCTGGGCAATGCAATTGTCTTCTTACTGCACTCAGCATGCACCCTGGTGCCCTTCTATTCTCTCCACTACCTCCAGAGTATCTGTTTGGAAGTCTAATCTAGTTTTCTTGCTCTGCAGATAAAGACACTCATCCTTAGCTGGGCCTACCAGATCTTGTATGTCACCCATACTATACTCTCTTCTTCATCCAACCTGGACTTCTTAGATTCCACAATGTCCCCTTCTTCTGCTGCTACTGAGCCTTTTCCCTTTCTGTGCCTTCTGTCTAGAATGCCTTTCCTTTCCACACTCCTGAGTTTAAATATTGTATTCCCCTATTAGACCAGGTTAAGTCACCTTCATAACACTTTATCGCAGTTAGAATTTTACATTCATGCTGTATTTATTTCCCTAATATGTGCCTTTCCTAATGCAGTACAAGTGCTATAAGGACAAGGACTTCATCTTTTCTCTTCATTTCATCACCAGTGCAGACCATGGTGGCTGGCGCCTAGTAAGAGCTCAACACGTATGTGTCACAATGAATGTATGATCTCCCAAATGTGAAGCGGTAAAATCAATGCAGGTTTCCTTAACTCACAAAAAAGAAAACCTGTATACAGAAGCAAAGCAACTGACCATAATCTGATACCAATATTCTTTCAAGGTAATTTTAGCAAGGAGCAATGGATTCCAGTCAAGACACTGCCTCCTCCCTTGGAGAGATCTAAGTTGGAGGCTTTATAAGTTCTCTAGTAACTTGCACTGGGACAATCATACTGGCTTTAGGACACATGGAAGAAGAGCTCCTATGAGGCATACCTAATGCCCATACCTGGAGGAAACTTGCCTGAGGGCAGTGGGGTCTGTCTGGAGGGCACATGGTCCTCTCATTGCCCAGTGAAGTTGCCGTTACTGTTTTTCACAAATATCCCCATACTCCTCTCTTGGGCACATGAAGTCAGTGATGATGTAAACTTCTTTGGCCAGTCATGTCTGGTGGAAAATTAGAGAGCCAGGGCACGGTTCTTGCCTTGGCTATCATGGACACACATGTCAAGATGGAACCTCTGATAGTCTAAGTCCCTGAATCACTATGATGAGCAGAGTCCCCTTGCCAACTTGTACTGGTGGACCTGAACTGGTAAAAAGAAAAAATAAGCCTTTGCTGTGTTAGCCATGGAGTTATATGTTATGGCAGCAGAACCTAGTCCATCCTAACTGATAACACCCCATCAGGCCTGCTAACATGACTTCTCAAATCAGAAGGACATGTTGAGGGAAGAAGACTGTAAATAATCGCAGAAGGATGGGGAATCTACTGAAAAGATTGAACAGAATGGATCTGAGGAAATCGTTCACATCCCTACCCAAAAAGTAGATCTGTACTAGAATTGTCCTTCAGTGTAGTGATTGGAGAGTGGTGCAAGGGCAAGGCTGGCCAAAGGCTTGTTGATGTTAGTGAATGAAAGGACAGAAGAACCACCACAAACACACACACATATACACACAAACACACAAGGGAACACACACTTGCTTCACAGTTTGCTTCTGACCTTCTAATTCCTTTACCTCACAGCCAGTCCTTGGCCACAACAACCACACAAATACCTAAGTACTATGCTAAACTACCATACAAAACTCTGCTCCCATAAAGTGAAAATCCAAAAATACCCTTAAAGAATATTTAACCCCTCTTTACCCCACTTCCTCCATTTCACTTTATATCCTTAGACATGGAATATGCAGATTTAGAAAGAAACAAACCAAGTTATTAATAGTTAAAGGTGTTTAAAACATCTCTTATTTGAAAATTTCTGCATTTGCAAATTCTGTAACTAACACTTACATAATCACATACCAAACACAAACAAACATCACCCATTTTATTTTAAATCTGATTTTTCAATATTCAGTTCCCAAGGTCAATGTTAGGATATGAAAACAACAACAAAAAACACATCATAGTGAGCAATAGCCTAATTCTTGGCCATAATAATCCCAATTGAGCATAAAATCACGTCACCAACAGGAAACCAGAGGATAAGTTTACAATATTTTTTAACAGTGTTGAGCCACTGTCAACATTCCATTAATTTCCCTCCACTCTTTCCAGGATGCCCATTTAATGGAAAATATTTCCATTGGGGAAGATTAAAAGACTGCAAAATATTAGGCCAGTCTGACCCCCAACTATAGAACAAATTCTTTTTACTTATTTCTTTAGGTGACAAGGGTTGGAATTAAACTGATGTTATAATGGTTACCTGGAGGGTTTTTCATACTCTGTGAATTCTGCAGGACACACTGATAGAGCTGTATATTTGGGAGAAAATGATCCCTTAGTTTGAAACCAGAACAGTCTGTATTTTGGTTTTGGGACATGATAAGAAGGAATGGCTTATTTTTTTAACTCTTACATGCTTCCACATCCATTCTTTCTTGTTCCTTACATCAGCACTGTTTCATAGGTAAAGCAAGGAAGATTCCTGGTTTATAGATGATGAGGCTAGAGAAGGCCTAAAAGGAAATAACAAGCCAAAAACAAAGGGAATCCAGGAACTCAAGTTGCTGATCCCACTGCTTCTATAATAATCTCAGCTGTTTGTACAGGGTCTCTGCTACAGACCTGATGCTTGACCTTCATTAATTCTCTTAATGCTCACAGCAACCATAGAAAATAGATATTATTGTCCTCATTGGAAACACAAGGAAACTGAGGCAGAATTGAATTAAAAAAGAAATGTATGGGGAACAGATGTGACTCAAGCAGTTGAGCACCTGCTTCCCATATGGGAGGGCCCGGGTTCGGTTCCTGGTGTCTTCTAAAAACAAACAAACAAACAAACAAAAAATATGCAAATAAATGAAAAAACCAACTCAAGGGAGCTAATGTGGCTCAGTGGTTGAGTTCCGGCTTCCCACTTACGAGGTCCTGGATTCAATCCCTGGCCCAGTAAAAAAAAAAAAAAAAAAAGAAAAGGGAAAAAAAGAAATGTAGCCACCCAGCTAGTGAATAATAAAACACAATCTCAGGCCCAGACCAGTGTGAACCCAAAGCCCATACTGTTTCCTCTACACCATCTCCTAGAGAGGAGCCACTCCTTTGGATTTCAGAAGGCCCATATTGATCCTGCAAATTAAATCACAAAGACCAAAGAGCAACTGCTGCCAAGTTTCACCTATAAAGCTGACACTGAAAAAGCAGACACGGGACTTCTGGTTAGCCAATTTGACTTGCTATCTCAAGGCAATCTCCTGGTTCTGTGTAAGAAAGAGGAATATTGGATTAAGGTGGAAGAAATAAGGTAAATGGATGAGGTAGAGATGGTACAGTATTTGTTTGTTTGGTTGGCTGTTTTTTTGTCCTGCAGGCTTGGGAAAGAAAAAGAAAACTGATGTGAAAACTCTACAACCTCAAGATTATATTACTGGAAGGGGAAAAGAGAGACCAAGAGAAGAAAAAGGGCTACCAAACTGAAGCCTGGTGCTTGGCCAAAGTTCTATAACCTTGTGCACTGGGGCAGAGGGTGGTCCTTGAGTACACAGGCCTGAAACTGTGCCCAGGAATCTGTTTGTGATGAAGACAACTAAATGACCAACCAATCTATCCTCTCCTCCCTCGTAGGAATAGATCTTTAGCAGAAGAATTGCATAATCTGTTGAGCAAGACCACGTTTCCCAGGCTCCCTCATAGTTGGTTGGAAGGTGACAAAATTCCCATCAGTGTAACATGAACTATGGAACTGAAATGATGCATCAGGTGCTTGAGACATTGGGTGTGCTTCCTCTACATTTTCTTCTTTCCACCACCTGGGACCCAAATATCGCAGCAACCTAGCTTCAATCATGAGATGACAACAATGTGTCGGGGCTCAAAGAGGCAATGATTTGGCAGGAACGTGGGTCCTCGTGTGAATATGAGGAGCAGGGCTGTCCTGGCAAACTGGACTGCTCACATGGGACCTGCTATGTGGGAGAGATAGAAACTCTCTGTTCTTTGTGCCTTTTGTGTTGTTGGTCTTTTTGTTACAGCAGCACAACTTTACCTTAATTAATATAGAATTGTTGTAGGGAAATTTGCTCATCTTAAGCACCCAAATTTCTCCACACAAATGGGCTGAAAATTCATAAAGACTCCAATAAACCTTAGGCTTTGCCCAAGGAGAAAGTAATTCTTAGATCAAATTGCAGGAACCTCAGATAACTTCTTGATCAAAAATTCTATTTTAGTTTTTATCTAATAGTTACACAATAGGTAATATGTCTATTTTTTAAAGTATGTTTTGCCCTCATAATCTCCTCTATGATCACTGTTTTCAGGCCATATTGTATTAAAGGCTGTTATGTAATACAAAGGGGGAGTCAACTTGAGATTTTCATCGGTTGCTATTTTATCTTACGATAGTAGTCTGAACCATATATGGAAACTATGGTTTATTTAGATCTTATTGTTATTCTGTAAACTATTCATTTCAACAATTAACTCCTTAAAAATATTAACTATTAAAATTTTAAAATAAAAAATTTTAAAAAGCTTATAGATATACAGGCATAAAATGCCAAGAAACCAAAGTATATATCTATATCCATGTCCATATCTATGTGTTCTAGCCAAGGCACACACACTTTCTCTTCAAGGTTCTGTAAAGAGAGCTGCAAACTTGTCTAAAGTCCCTGTGACACATGTGATTAAAACAGTTAGCATTTAAAATTCACCATTACAAGGTGAACATCTGGAATGCATTCAAAAGAGGAAAAAATTATGAAATGAGAAGATTATTAATAGCTAACATATTGCGAAAAATGAATCAATGGGCAAACTGACTCCTAGATTCTTTTCTGGAAAACGTTTGGAAGGAAAATGCACAAGACTACGAAATAGTCTACTACCATAGAAGGAAATATGATTTACAGTATCACCTTTCAGAGGTAAACTTTTTCCTTTGTTCAAAATGCTGATAATGTCTCCACTCTATTCTTTTCTCCTGCTTTACGTGTTGCTGAGGGAAGATCTTTGTAGTTAACGAGGAGACTTTTCTTCACCAGCAAAGTGGGATTTTCACACTTTGCTGTGCAGTAGCGAGTGTCAGCCCTGCAGTTTATTTTTGTAATAATTAATAAAATGTCACACTTCCTGGCTTCTTTGCCCCTGCCCAGAGAATGGCTTGCTGCCACCTTTCTGAGAAAACGAAAGGGAAGTTACAGGAGGACCAGGCCTTGAGAAAGAAAGCACGAGAGGTCATTATGCAATGACCAGCTTCAAGGGCGTGCTCCTTTAGTGACAGCTCCATGGCTGGCTGGCTCCAGGGGATGGCCAAATGTGGAGTGTGGTTAAGGTGGAGTTTGGTATTCATAGGGCATGCTGTTGACATGCCCCCAACAAACTGGTCTATTTTATTAAGAGAAAAGCAGTCCTCTATTACTCTTATGTTAAGTGTAAAGAAAAGGGACTCAGTTGCAATGAATCTAATATGTCCTGAACTTTATAGAAGAGGCAAAGGATTCACCTTTGGTAGTAGAAGGGTCATTCATACATTTAACAAATATTTATCGAGTGCCACCCAGGCTCGAGACACTTTTCTTGGCAATGGTGATACGGCTAAAATCAGACAGACAAGCCCTGCAAAATCGAAATAGGGAAACACATAGCCTGAGCACAACCCAGGTATGAATTCCTTTGAGGACCCGATGACATTGTTAACAACCAAGGAAATCTAAGAATGGTGTCTAAAGCTTTTTGCCTTCTGTGTTGCATGCACCCAAACGCATCGCTCATTCTGTATCATTGCCATCACCATCATCATCATCATTGTCATCATCATAATCATAAATAATAAACATAATAGAAAGATTTTATGAATGCTCACAAGGAGCCAGACATTAAACTGAATGCTGTATGTGCTTTACCCCTTAACTCTTCCCCCAAATCCCATGAGTTGGCTATTAATACTCCCATTTTACAGTTGAAGAAACTAAGGCAGAGATATGGTAACAATAACTTGCTCAAGGTTACACCGTTTGTGAGAGGCCCAAGATGACAACTCAGGTCATTTGGCTTGTGAGCCTGTGTCTTAACCAATATTTTTCTCATTCTACCTCTCCAACACATTCAGCCCTTGCACAATAGATCAATCCCCAATGAGTTATTCATTTTCATGTCATCCGTCCGTGGTGGCCTAAGCTATTGCTTCTCCCAAGCCCTGGAAAAGATAGAGAACGGCTCCCACTAAAGCCAAGATCAATGAAAGCTTGTGTGAATCAAGTCTTACAGGTGTCCTTTGGTTGATGTACCTGCTGGGACGATTCAAATCTGAAAAGAAATTGATATGCTCTCTTATATGTAATCTAAATGAATGAAAAAAACTTTTGAGTCTAAAGGTGACCAAAGTGAGAGAAGATTATGCCCTGAACATGAAAACAAAATATGTCATTTTTGCTTTGAGTTAACTTAAATTCAAAAATATTTTCTCAGTCTGTGATGCCTGATCTTCAAAGATCTTACAATTTTAAAGAAGGAAGGTACACTAAAATAAAGACCCAACATCCACCATCTTGTATTTGGTAATCTCTTTTATGTTCCCATAATCATCATTTTGTTTAAAATTCAAACACCCTGGGAGATTGGAAGGACAGCAACTCCTATCACCATTTTACAGTTGGGGAAATTGAGGAAAGAGAAAGTGAATCCCCCACAACATGTTAGAATTTAATTTCCTAACTCAAATTTCATCAGGAACCTTGTTCAATAAGGAAATCCCTAGAGGTATGATGAAGACATACCTGGTCATCAGTCATATTTCCAAAACATCCAGTACCTTCAGTGTCAGGTCAAACTAGAGCAAAAGGGTCCATAATAGCATTTCTTTTGTACCAGCCTCTGTCCCACTTGAAAACTCAGAATAAAACAAGTCCCAGCAATAATGACTCTGCAACATACTGCCACACTGCTGGGCTGCCTTCAGACATTGCACAGGTTTTTGGCAGCTTGGGCAGCTAGACTTTTATCATTTGTTCACATTAATGTACTTGGCAATCAAACAGAAGGGCTTTTAAATCTAATAGCGTGGACAATAACAAAGCAGAATTACATGAGCATTTTCAAAATGATGGGGCTGTGACCCTTTTAGGTATGTCGTGCTGCACTATCCCAGGGACTTGCTGGAGCTGTAGTACATTACAGAGATTTCAAGTCCATTTCCCTTTGCCAGCGTCCAGTACTAGGGGGTAGAGACTACACATGGTGTGAACTTTCTCAAAAGAAATCTGTAAATCTGTGCTACTGTGTGTGTGTGTGTGTGTGTGTGTGTGTGTGTGTGTGTACAGGTACACACGGCAGCACAAATTTCTGTGGACAAAACTGAAATGAGATAAACCACCTGGAATATAAGGATTCAGGTTAAACAGGACTAATTTTCAGGTTGTGAATCATACTAGAGAGAGTTCCTAGGGGCTTTCTTTTTGCTTTCTTCTTGAAGGTTCTTGTGCCACTCTCATTCTCCATTGGTAGCTATCAAGAAGTTTCTCCCCTAGACTAAAAATGTGTTTATTTTCTAGGCAACCAAGTTTGTAAAGTAAATCAAGATATTCTTTCATCAATTTTGAGTGTTCAAAATTATGTTTATATTTTATAAAAGTTAAAAATATCTATCATACAGAAAATTAATGAAATGTTTTCAGGGTTCTCCATATCCATTGAGGCTTTTTTCTCCCTGATTTACTTGCACACTCTGTTTCCAGGTGATACCATCATTGGACCTCTTATCAGTGTCAATAATTCCATTTGGCAGGCAGCAGCTAATCCTTTTCATGTGCTAATGATTAATCAGACAAGCCTATTTACTAATGTATCAGAATGCATTAGAAACATAAGGTAATGGCGGACAGAACATCAATTCAAATATAAATGAACTACATTTACATTAGATACCTATTGACTTATGTCACAGAATGAAGTAGAAAATGCAATTTACTTGTAAACCATTAAAATGAATGAAAATAGAATTTCAAACTCCATCTTCCAACATAACTTTATTGACTTGGCTGTGAACCTTAAGGGATTGTCTAACTAATTTTAAAATATATAAATAACACACTAATTCATTTTGCCATAAAAGTGTTAGCGTCTCACCAACTAAACACTGTGGAATTTATTTAAGTTGGAACTAGTACCGCATAATGAGGGTCACAGGGAGTAGTGTGAGGACATACTGGGGTTCTCATGTTGGAGTTTTCTGAATTTAGTGCTCTTTGAATCCGTTTTTGTCTTAAGTCCTGCACTGGCATATTTTCCAAAAGAAATCAACTCATATCTTTTTTTTTACCGGGAGATCCCGGGGATCGAACCCAGGTCCCTCCATATGGGAGATAGATACCCAACCATTTGAGCCACATCCGTCCCCCTCAACTCATATCTTACAAAACAAAAATGCAAAATTAAAACCCTTATGAGAGAGAAAAGATGGGCTGCTGGGAATTAGGTCAGATAAAGTTGTAATAGTCATCATGCTGCGGTCTAGAACACTGGACTCAGGCTTCAGGAGTCTGTACTGGATGTTCGTTGCCTGAAAGAGGATATCAATATTAAGAGAAAGAAAGATTACACGCAGTCTGTGAACTCTAGAAAGTGGGTGACTTTGAACCGTCAAGGATGGAAAATATCTGTACCAATGATGTGATTATTTTCACTTTTCATCCAGATGTTGAGTATGAAAGAGACAAGATGTCTTGTCTCCTCCGAGCTTCTCAGGAACAAACGTGAGGAGCCTGGAGTTGC
Source organism: Cabassous unicinctus (assembly GCA_029593785.1). Lineage (NCBI taxonomy): Eukaryota > Metazoa > Chordata > Mammalia > Cingulata > Chlamyphoridae > Cabassous > Cabassous unicinctus. The sequence continues at coordinate 20,003 of JAQZBX010001814.1, read as the reverse complement.
TCTGAGTAATATAATTAAATCCCAAACTACTGTTTGTAACTGTGACAGCTCAGATCCAGCCAAATGACCAATAATTGCTTTTAAATTAGAGATTTAGGCAATTGTTGCCGTTTTGAAAATATGGCCTTGGGACAGCCCAAAGGAGATGTGGGAGAAAAAATTTAAGGGAACCGTCACCCTTCTGATTTGCCCTATTCATCAGAGCTCTCTTTCTCAGACTAAACTGCAAGGTGCTATTGAAATGTGTACCCAAATCAGCATTTCCCAAACGTATTCCAAAAAAATTACAAGAAATTCTTATTGATAAAGAATTTCATGACCAAATATGTTTGGCTAATTCAACATTACCTTCTCTCCCCAACCCCTTGGAAATTCACTGGGAATCTTAGCATGTTAAAGGCTCTGAAAAATGCTGCAGTTAAGTTACCTTTAAAATTTTGTTCAGTCAGCATTTCTCAAGCTCGATTAAGCACAGGAATATTTTCTTCCCCATACACATGGACTTGGTGTTCCATGGATGTCATGTTCCAAAAAATTAGTAATGATAAACATACTGGGGAAACTAAATAAAGTATGTGGAGCCAAGTAAATATATTTCTTCTTCTAGAGAGAAGTGGAAAGCATCTCTCAATGCTATTATCTTTCAAGAAAGAGGCATTGCTCCAGGAGTTCGTTGAAGGGTCTCTCTTCAGCCTCAGCAGGGGGAACTTCTCCATGGTGCTCACTCTATACCTACTTGAGATTAGAAGGATCTGACTCCACCTTCTCTCCAAAATCAGAACTGCAACAAGACATCCAAAGCACGTCTAAATCCAGTGCTCTCTTTTCTGGTGCTCGGGTCCTGTTTCCAACAAATACCAAATACACTTTGTATCGAGGGTCACACAGCAGAATGGACACAGGTCCAGGTGGCCTCCAAGGAAAAAGAATCTTCAACACACCTGAATTCACTCAGAAGGACCTTGTGCAGTTGACACTGCAATCACCAAGGAAAGAGTTAATATCAGCTTTGTCTGTGCCCAGAGGAGAACATAAAAGCCCCTTGAGTTTATCCCCAACATCCAATCCATCAGGAAAATGTCCGAAAGATAAATTGAAGCTAAGCTGACTTTTGTTAATAATGTAGAAATTTTCAAAGTGCAGCTTTAATCAAGGGAAAAAAATTTCCAGAATTTGACAATCTTTTCTATTCCCACTGGTATAGATGTGATTCTTTTTTGTTTTTCTTTCTGAAACTGTCTAATGCTGTTTCTTAGGTGATGTTCAATAGAAACCAGTCTATAATGCAATGCATTCTCTTTATGTGATGTTTAGATATGAGATTGATCTCCGTGGACACCCTGGAGTTCTGAAAGTAGGATTATTGGATTTTGTGGCTTTCTCAGATGTCGAAGATCTTTAAACAGTGTCTTGCAAAGTTGCTACATCCTGCCTGTCTGTGAAACACTTATGAACTCATCAAAGAAGGTAGTCTCCATGTTAATTAGCCTGGGTGGGCAAAGGGGGGCTGGAAGCTGATTTCCTCCCACCATCAAGTTAAGTGCCAGGACGAAGTCCACTTTCATACTTTGAAAAGGAAAAAATGATTTCATCTGTCTCCAGATCAATAGGGCCTTAACAGGAAGATTGCTGACACAGGGTGGAATTCAGAGCTCCGAGTGCAGTGGGGACAAAAGATGTGGTTGTAAAAGCAGAAGTTTGGCAGCTGGATTATCTCAAGGCTCCTCTAGAAGATTTTAATAGCTCTGGATTCGGCAATCAGATAGGAGCCGCACAATTATAGGTTATCTCATAGATTGTGGCTAGCATTTAAGAAAAACAGGGCGATTAGAGCACCGTGTTTCCTCTGACTTCTAAAGGTGCTACTTGTAGCCATTGTGGCAAAGGCACTGCCGCTGTCCACACCCATCCCTTGCTTTTGTCACTAATGAGCAGCAGCTGGTGTCAGATGTAAGCGGTGTCCTGCAAACTGGGTATTGTCCCAGAGTAGAAGAGCAGGGATCCTTTGACCACATCCGCCTGGAACACTGATGATCCACAAGCTCGGCCACCGAATTTTGCCTCTGCAGTAGAATAATGACTCGCTTTTCCAGGCTTGCATCCAAAAAATAATAAATCAACCGATCCATAAATGCATACATGAATAGGAATAGATAGGTTTCCTCATTTCAAGGTTTTCCTCCTGTAATTTTTAGCTATTGGCACTTGATATCCAAATGTTTATATTCAAATATAGTATAAAATTATATCTGATGTGGCACGATATGACATGGCCTGATCTCCCACCTATACCTGTGCAGTCAACGGCCACTGACGGCTGCACTGGCCATGAGGAGGGGGCACATCTTTGAGATGGCTCACCTGGTCCCACTCCAGTACTGGTGGCTTTCTTTAAAACACCACCACACCCTCTGGATGTCCAGGGAGCATTTCCTCTGCCTTGGAGGTGAACAAGTGTCCCATGGTATTGAAATAGGAGTTGACCACATAGGGTAGGTTGGATGAGATAAGTCTGGGCAAACAGATGGATATGGCTGCTGCTGGCTGGGTCCATGGGGCTCCTCCAATGGGAAGGATGGCCACTAGAGCTCCAGGAAGGGCTCTGTATGATACTCGACAGAATGGTGGCTCTGCAGGTGCAGATTGGGCCCCCATCCTTCTCCCAAGTGCAAGACACAGAGGCCTTCCTGAAAGGGCACTTTGGTAGAGGCGGACGAGCCTCTTGCTGGCTCTCCGCTGCCCCAGTTTCCCTCCACTTCAGTGCCTTCTTACAGCACCCACCAATCTCTCTTCCCTCTGCCATCCTTCCCCTTCCCACAGCATCTTTTTCTTCTTGAGGGAAGGAAAACATACCTTACTTAGTGACTTTTCCCAAATTGATTTTCTATGCTCACGAGTCTTCCCCTTACTTTGAAGCCTGGACTTTGGAGATTCAAGAACCCTTTATCTCTTTGCACTGTCGTTGGGTCATGCCTTCCTTGAACAGTGAACACATAATGCTTAGATGGCTGATGAGAAGAAAGGCCAAAGAGGAGAAGAAAATGACCCATATGTCTCCAAACATATAATCCTTACAACTTTAAAATGGCATGGCTTCCCACAGTTTTATCACTTCCAGGCACTGTGGCTCCTTAACATGCTTAAGTGTCAGGAATAAAGTCTCAAGACAGTGTTTCTCTAGTTGGAAAGTGTGAAACTCGACTGGTCCATGTGGATGGAGTGGATGGGAGATGGTGCTGGAAGGACACAGAAGACAGAGAGAAAAAGGGACAGGGAGCTAATACTGGAGACTCTGTAACCCCACCCCAACACACACACAGAGACACACGTGCTTTTTCTCAAACTAGAATGATTGTCTAATTGCTTCTAAGCAAGGAAAACGGCCAAAGGCTCTATGTCACAGTGTGAAGAGTAGTACTAGGGGAAGTGGATGTGGCTAAAGCCCTTGAGTGCCCACCTAACACATGGGAGGTCCTGTGTTCAGTTCCAGGTGCCTCCTATAGAAGACGAGCAAGACGGCGAGCTGATGTGAGGGGTTGGCGCAGCAAGCTGACGCAACAAGATGACAATGCAGCAAGATGATGATGCAACAAGGAAACACAATGAGAAACAAAATAATTGGGAGGTTCCGGGTTCGGTTCCTGGTGCTTCTTAAAAAAGGAAGAAAAAAAAAATCAAGAATAGTAGACAGCACAAAACACTGAGGAGTGGAGGGAAAAATAAATAAATCTTAAAAAAAAAAAAAACAAGAAAAAAAGAGTAGTACTAGATTTAGGATTCGAAATCCTGGAATCAAGACTCATTTATCCCTTCCAAGCTGTGTGACCTCAGACAAATCCTCTTTTGTTTTTGAACTTTAGTTTACTCATCTCTTAAATAGAGATTTTAAAAATCTCTCTTTTAATTTGTGCTGGCCTCACAAGATTGGGAATTTTATGTGAGATAATGAACAGATAAATGTTTTCTAAATTAAGTATTACCCACTCCCCAAGGTTTGGGATCAGGAGGAATTGTTGGAATCATTATCAAAATTGGAAAGAGAGGCAGGGAGGAAGGTAGCAGATCTAAGTGTATGAGAATAGAAAGGATCCATTGCAGTTCGTCTCCTGCACCTCTGTTTCCAAGTGGGATCTCTTCGTCCAGTCATGCTCCACAGTTACAAGACGCTAGCTCTGTTTTAGGGGAATAGGGAAAGAATGCTGCCCCTTGCAAAGCCCGTTCAGAGTCCACTTCCTAGAAGGAAATATGAAAAATAAGTTTAAATCTGCTCCTTGGATGCTTTTGGAACAATCTTTTTCCTGGTGGGTAGAATTTGGACACAGAGTTAGGTATTTGGTAAATGCCTCAATTTCCTGTGCCCGTCACAGAGCAGAGTTTTCCAAGTGTGGTTCACAGACCACCTGCATCAGAAGCATAAGGGAGTTTGTTGAGAACACAGAGTCCCAGGCTTCACCCCAGCTTACGGACTCAGACCATGGTTCTGGGGCCCAGAAATCAGCATTTTATGTGACTAGGTACACCAAATTTGAGGCTGGGGATAGTGATAATAAGGATAAACATAATGACTCAAATTAATTAAACGTCTCTCTATATGTCAGACATGCTTCTAAGGGCCTTATGTGCATTAATCCATTAATGTACACAATCATATTATGAAGTAAGGACTGTTACTCCAATTAAGGATGAAAAAAACAAAACAAAACAAAAAACAGAGCTCATGGAAGAGAAGTGACTTCCCAAAGGTTAAGAAATAAGTACCAAGGCTGAGGTTTGTAGCCAGATGCTGGGCTCTCTGATTTACATACACCAAGTACTTGCTGAGGCACCCCATCCACTGGTAGCAGGAGATACCCACCAGGTTATGCTGGGGCAAAACCAGGCAGCTCCCAGGCAGAGATCCTTCTCGGTGCCCCAGACACAGTCCCTGGATCCAACAACCCCTTTCTCTTTCATTCCATTATGTTTTGCTGCTTGAGATACATTTGCGATGTTTAATTTATACCCGGTGATCATAAAGTGATTGCATGACTAAAAAGACTGTGATGTTGATTTATAAGATAGCTGCCTGTGTCTGTTAATTAGAGAAATATCATTTGGCTTCCTACAGAAGAAAAACAATAAATTATAAGAAGAGGAGGTGGGAGCAATCATCCCCCCAAACCTAGGCTGGTTACTCCCCTTGAATCTTATTTATGATGCTAACCGATTTTATTCCATTTACACCAACAATCTTTGGGGAAAATGTAACCTGAGTTGAGGAGGAAGGAATAACAGAAGAAAAAAGGTGAGAAAATAAATGTAGAAATAATCTCTAGACATATATTGCACACATGAACACTTATACACAAAACTGGGATACAGAAATATAAATCAGCGAGATCTCAGTGTTCATCCTTAGGCACCGCCCTCCCCTCCACACCCCCAAGCTCCCACATCCCTGTCTCCAAGGCAGCATGCTCTCTAGCAAAAGCAACAAATAAGCAACTTGCAAGAGGAGGGGAGTCGCCTCTCCTGGACAGTGATCCAACGAGGCAGGAATTGAAGCCAGAGCAGACGTTTCCGTGTAGTGGTCTGTGCCCCTGGACAGCGGGGGACTTCCACTCCTACAGCTGTGATTGATCTAGTTTATGTTTGAAAGGGAGTTCAAAGAAAGAGATTTTCATTCATTCATTCAACACTTACCAAGTACCAACTGGATATGCAGTGGGTAGCAGAAAGCGTCACAATTCCAGACCTCATGGAGCTTACACTCTAATGGAGGTGACGGCATGAATCGGGTACCAAACAAAAGGATTTAAAATTGCAAAGGTGCCAGGAGCTGTGAAGGAGAGGTACAAGGGATCATGAGAGACTTTTTTTTGAGAAATAAGATTTAAGTGACATCTTAAGGATGAGTTAACTTGGTTAACACAGAGGGGAATGCATTCCAGGAAGAAGGAACAGCATGCACAAAAGTTGGAAGGGAGGGAGCAGAGTGGATTCAAAGGATTGAAAGATGTCCATTGTGGCTGCAGCGGAGAGTCAGATGGGAAATGGCTACGGACAGGCTGGAGGTGGACCATACAAGGTCTGCAGGCCATGGCACAGAGGTTGTTTTTATCACAAGAACAGTGAGAAGTTGCTGAGGGATTTTAAGTGAGGGCAGCAGTGGTGGGAGCAGATTTAAATTTTTTTTTTTTTTTTTGAGGTACCAGGGCCGGGGATTGAAGCCAGGACCTTGTATGTGCAAAGATGTCGCTTAACCACCGAGTCACATCGGCTCCCGTGAGTTGATTTTTTCATTTGTTTGCTTGTTGTTTGTTTTTTTGTTTGATGGTTTCTTTGCTTTTCAGAGGCACCGGAAACTGGACCAGGGACCTCCCGTGTGGGAAGCAGGCACTCAACCACTTGAGCCACATCCAGATCTGAATTTTGTAAAGGTCATTGGTTTGTACTTTGAAAACACTTGGAGTTTTCTAGGTTCAATGGGGCTGCAAAATTAGGCTTAGGCAGGCAGCCTCCATGTAACATGTAACATTACAGAATGTCAGGGGACATGGCTAAACTGGGGCTCTGACATCATGGGGATGAGCCCATCTTCCCAGCCCCCTCTATCCCTGGATCATCTATTTGTACCCATCAGTATTCACGCATGGAAGCTTTTGTAGTGTAATTGGTAGAAGGTGAAGATAGAAAAGGGAGGAAAATTGATTGATGAAATGGATGCCATAACATCTACTCTCTCCCAGCTCCTAGATCTAGATTAGAGCCCAGATTATGAGACTGGCTGAGAACTAGAAAATAGCAGAGTAGAAGCTGGTGAAACCTGTTCCTATGCAGCCTTTCCTTGCAAAAATTTCACCTGACTGCTCAAGCTAAACTACCCCCCTTCCAGGTTTCCCTGTTTATTTTCATCATGGTAATGATTACTCTCTGAAATGATTGATTGCATTTATGCACGTCTTTGTTATTTGTGTTTTCCACCAGAATGAGAACAGGTGTACTTCCTTTCCAGTTCTCCTCTTTGCTTCTAAAACTAACACCATCTCTTCCACACAGTAGATGCTCAAAACCTATTTGTGCAACAAATGAATGGTGGAGAAGCACATCATGGCTTTGGCAGCATTAGGAGACATTAAATATTCCCAGAACATTCTAAAGCACACTGAAGGAAAAAGTATATATGAAGAAGTTAGGGTAAAAAAGATAAACACTGAAGCAGGGAGGTTTTTCTCTGATTTTTTATAGAATATTTTTTGTATCAGCCATTTTACAAAATTGCTTTACGTGGCTGTTTAAATTGCACAAAACGGAGACACTGGAAATTGTGGTAGATTTTTCCTTGGGTGACCCCCAATGAACCTGAGCTCCCCATATGCAACCTGGTGTAGCCCCTTCCCATGATTGCTCTGGCTTGGTTATGTGACTAACTTCGGTTGCAGCAAGTGTGACGCAAGGGCCAGGAGCAGCACAATAGGAATAGAACACGAGCCACATGTGTAATTGTCAGTGTTTAGAAGCCATATTTAAAAAGTAAAAGAAAGAGATGAAGTTAATTTTAATATTATACTTTAACCAAATAAATATATAAATAAAACACATTATCACTTCAAATGTAATCAATACACAAAAGTGCTAATGAGATACTTGACATTTTATTTTTCAGACTAAATCTTCAAAATCTGGTGTGCATTTTGTACTTACAGCACATCTCGACTGAAACTAATCACATTTCAAGTTCTTGATAGCCACATGTGGCTAGTGGCTACTGTTTTGGGATGTGCAGGCTTGGACACTGGGACTCTTAGCAAACCACCACTTGGAACCTAGCTGCCATGCTGTGAGAAGCCCAACTTAGTCATGGGAAGTGGCCCCATGAAGGATAATAAACAAGACACTGGTTAACATCCCCAAGAGCACTCCAAGCCAACAACCTGAACCCCCACTTGCCATCCACATGAGTCAGCCATCTTCTCATTGGATACTCCAGCCATGTTGGAGCCACCCCAGATGATGTCACATGGAGCAGAGATGAGGCCTACCGAAATTACAGAATCTTGGGCAAACGAATAGCTGTTGTTATTGTAAACCATTAAGTCATGTGGTGGTTTGTTAAGTCACAATAGATAATCAATGCAGAAGTTATCTAGTATACCAGCTGATGGAGCAGTCATGATTTTCTTCTCTTCTCCAGGTATTCATTCATTTCCATTTTGCTTCTCCTGCATGCTTAGTTGGAGTCAAGTTCAGATGCAAAAGAAGTACAAGTCACAGCCACCATCTGTAAGGATCTTATAATCTAGCTCAGAGACACTGTATTGTGGTGATAGAGCATTAGTTCAGGAGCACACAGATGCTGGGTTCCAGGCCTTACTTGGCCGCTAACTTGCAGCATAATCTTAGCCAACCCAGTTCACCTTTCTGAGTAATTATATTGCTGTGCCCTTTCTCATGAGTGTATGAGTACTAAAGGAGATTATAGACATGTGTATTAGTCAGCCAGAAGGGGTGCTGATGCAAAGTACCAGAAATCTGTTGGCTTTTAAAAGGGTATTTATTTGGGGTAAAATCTTACAGTTACAAGGCCCTAAAGAATCCAACTCAAGGTTGATTTCTCACCCAAAGTCATTTGCCATGTGTTGAAGCAAGATGGCGGGCAACGTCTGCAAGGGTTCGGCCCTCCTCTTTCCTCTTAAGGCCCCATGAGCCCAGCTTCTTCTGATCTCAGCTGTAGGCTGGTATAGAGCTTGTCTCTCTTCCCCGGGGCTTTAGCTGTTTGAGCCTTCTCCTTTCTGTCACATGGCAGGACTGAAATGACCAAGTTCTCTTCTCCTCCGTGTTTATGGCACTCTTGTGTCTTCTTCTGTGTTCTCCTGTATATCTTCTTCCTGAGTGAGTGTCCATTTATATAGCCCACCAAGAGGGCGGGGACTCAAGCCTGAGTCCCTCTAATGACATGGTTGAATCGACAAATGAATGAATTTACAAATAAACAAAACAAATGAATAGAGGAGAAAAATGATCATGGCACATAAAAGAACAAAACCAGACAATTTTCACTAAAACCAAGAATTCCTGCTGGGTAGATGATGGAGACAATTATAACAGTGATGAGGAGAAGGTTGAAGGGGAAGATGAAGATGACTAATATTCTGTATTTACCTTGTTTCAAGGAATGTGTAAAATGGTATGTATGTTTATAATATGTATTAGCATCATTGAAGGAACACAACTATCCTCTGAAGCAGGCACTATAAGGTCAGTTTTCTTGACAGAGGACTTGAAGACCTGATTGAGAAATTTCAAGTAAATTAGAAGAGAAATCATAGGAAGGAAAGAAAAGTGATGGGACCAACTTTCACTGGAGTGAAAAAAAATCTGAGCTAAGGGAAAGATGGTCACAAGAAAGCAGGATAAGAGACTCTTACATCATGTCTTCAGGAGAAGGGGAAAGAGGAAGAGGGAAGGGGAGGGGGGTGGAGAAAAGGGGAAGCGATGGTGAGAGGGAGGAGAAATAAAAGCAGTAGGGGCAGACAGTGCACCAGCAGCCGTAGCAGCAGCAGCAGGACATGTTCCACGGGGTGTAACCTGGGCAGCCACACAGGGCCCTGTGCTTGGAAGGGCAACCAACTTGGTTTCCATGCTCTGCTGTCACCACCTTGAAAGTCCTAAGTTTTGATCAAGGAGTCCTGCATTTTCATTTTGCACTGGGCCCCTCCAGTTATGACACACAGTCCTGACTCCCCTAGAATGAGAGCTCTTTGTGCACATGTGACCTCATTCTATGAAACAGTGAATATAGGTGAGTGCTGGGAGCTCCAACAGGAATGACCCAGGAGCACGTGGGAAGCAGTGGACCTCAGGGGTGAGGAGGCTGTGGGGACAAAGGAGAGCATAGTTCGTTAACACAGCCTCCATGGTGGCTCTCTCTTCTCCAGGGAGCTGCCCACTGGTGACAATGAGAAATGAATGTTCTTGCCGAGAGGTTGGGGAAGGCGTCCTTAGCAGCAGGGAGCTGGTGTCCCAGCAGCCATGTTCTGCAGTGTCCAGTCTGCACTCTCTGTTGCTAAACCTGTTACTTAACAAATACAGAATCTTTAAGGCATCCCTTCATCCATTCATCCATCATTTCATGAGCTCTCAGGAAATGCAAGCCACCATGCTGGCCTTAAGAAAGAAGCAAACATGAATTAATTCACCTCCTCCCTCTGGAAGCTTCCAGTGAGTGACCTAAAAAGTATAAGGGAAACCCAAAGTATAAAGCAAGACAGAAAGTGTGAAGTGCTGGGACCTCCGAGTTGACCGCAAGACCAAGCCCAACTGAACTGGCCCTGAGTGGAGGGAAATCAGAGCTTGCCTTCCATCCTCAGTCTCGTCCTTTATCCTACAAGCCCCTCTGCTTCTGGGGCACCTTACACAATAGCCTCCCTTCAGAGCCAGCGTCAGCTCTCTTGCCCTCTGCCACTGGAGTGTTGGATGGCGGCATCTCTTCCCAAACGGACAAGCCTGATGGACGCACTGAATTGGAACCCTCAGCTGAACAAACAAACGCAAACAGACTCTCCTTGGTTGAGCGGATGTGGGGAGAGGACATGGCGTGAAATGAGAAGGAAGTGTAAACTCCCTCACGGCTGGAAGGAATTCCATAGCATGAAGCCGACGTGCAGTCGACTCCGTGTGGTGGCTCTCCGACTCACCAGTCTAGAACCAACAAAACCAGGAACTAGCTCAGCCCCTCGCTGAAAAAGGAAGAAAAACTGAATCGAAACCCAACAAAACATTTCATTTTTAAAGCACCATTCCTAGAAGCCGTGCTATGATTCTTCATGAAAGTAACTTCTCCGCCACTTTCCTACCTCACCGCTCCCTAAGCTTTCATAAACACTTACCATTTCATAAAAGTTACAGTTTTACACATGATTTCTAAGCTGCCAAGAATGTACAGTGCACCGGGCCCCGCCTGTTCCAACATGTTTTATAAACATAACAAGCTGTAGCAGTCACCCCAGATGTTTTCACAACTTAATTTTTTGTTTCATAATTTAAAATCTGTTTGACCTGATGTTTTTTTGCTCCATGCGCATTTCAACTGTAAAAAAGGAAACTGAAATATTATTCATGTGGTGCTATGCTGTTACACCTAATTTCTTCTCAAGTTCACACTAAACCGAAATGTCTCTAGGAACCTTAAAAAAGGCAACAGCCGAGAAAGTGAGGAAATATGTCAAGGACTTGTAAATAAACAGCTGGCTCCCAACATATGGATTTTCTTCTATATTTTTCAGGTGCCACCATCTCCCATCCGTATCTGCCAGCCCTGCAGCACGCGGCATAATTCAACTGTAATTGATAATGTAAGGGCAGATGGAGAGGACTGTCAGTTCCTCCCTGCCGTCTCTGGGGACGCTGCAGAAATCAAAGCAGATGGCCCAATTGCATCTTCTTTATGTGTTGCTGCGAGCTCCTCTGTCTGAGGGATAATGGATCATTATGGCCTGTTGTGTACAAACACCAATATGCTTTTAAATCTGGTTCTCAAGCTTATGAAAAAGCACTATATTTCATATTAATTTGTGAAGCCGCACTTAACAAGGTCCACTGTTGTTAATTTACGATTTGGAAGGGGGCGGAGGGAGAAGCTCACATGGCACTCTCTCCTGCCTCCTTCCCCCCCCCATTCTGGTTCTCTCTGAGCCCTTCCCCCAGCCCTGCCTCCCACCCGGCAAGCGGTGGTCAGCTGAAGGGAACACAGTATCCAGATCTGCTCTTCTGATATTTAATTGACGGATTGGATTCGGGCAGTTAGAGGTTTGCCGAACATGCCCTTGTATCGGAGGTTAGGTTTTAATCCCTCTCAATGGAATGGATAATGTGAAGGAGGAATAGCGCAGAACTGTTCTTTCCAAACTATCTTTTGCCCCCACCCTCTTTTTCTGCAATGAGAAAAAACAAATTCTAGGGGAATAGGGAGCTCAAAGCCCCTATGGCAAAATTGCAAAATCAGAAAGGTTTTCAAGGATGCACATCCATTCACTTTGAAGAGACCTTCTCATTTCTTAATCCACAAATATTTTGACCCCCTATTGCCATGTGCCAGAAAATGTCCTGGGTCCCGAAGAGACCAAAGGGCGTATGAATGATCCCTACCTCTAGCAGCACGGCCATGGACATCACAACCGAAAACGTGCAAAGAAGGTGATGACGGTGGTTGAGCTAGTCCCGGAACACAACAGGAACACAGAAGCGGAATGCGAAAAATCCCACTCGGGGACCTGGAAGCTGAGGTCTAGTGAGTGAGTAGGACATGGCCAGGCAACAAGATGTGGAGATGTGTTGGGACCTTGTAGACTTTTAGATTGTGGGGTTGGAGAACCTTTGGGGAATCTTGATCTGGAGTAAAAGAATTACTTTCCTCCTTTTGAACTCTGGGGCTTACCTTGCTCTGCTTTGTCCCATTCCCAGGAAGTCCTAGAGTCAGCTGTATATAAGTTGCTTTTGCTGAGATGACAGTAACTGAAGGCTTAGAGAAGCAGTTGCAGCTCAAATGTCTATAAGGATTGGGCAGATAACAAAACTCCGTACAGCTGGACAGCAATTTGATAAAAGGCATGAGTGGGGTTTAGGGAACTGGAGAAGCATGCTCTGTAGACTGAGACAAAGTCCCCTGCTGGCCAGGGACAGTGGCAGTCACCTGTTTGTAGTCCCTGCCTTCCAGTTTGTTGTCTCTGCCTTCAGGTGTTATAACCAGTGACTTCATGTGCATCATCTCACTTTCCCCCCTACGTCACCCCACAGACGCCTGTCCCAAGACTCCAAAACAGTAAATTTCTAAAGAAGAGCTGTGGGCTTGACTTGAGTGGTTCCCTTTATTTTTTTTTTATTTTATTTTTTTTTTAAGATTTATTTATTTTTATTTTATTTATCCCCCCCTTGCTGCTTGTGCTGCTGTGTCCATTCGCTGCGTGTCTTCTCTGTGTCTGCTTATCTCCCTCTTGCTGTGAGGTCTTGCCACATCAGCCCACGGAGCCGCGCGAGCCGGCCTGCCCTCACAAGGAGGCGCCGGGAAGCGAACCCGGGGCCTCTCACATGGTAAACGGGTGCTCTATCCATTGCGCCACACCCGCTTCCTGCCGTGAGGTTGCTGCATCAGCCCACCGCACCGCTCAGGCCGGCGTGCCCTCACAAGGAGGCCTCGGAACGCGAACCCGGGCCTCCCATATGGTAAACGGGGGCTCTATCCACTGAGCCACACCCGCTTCCCGTGTGGTTCCCTTTAGATCTGAGCAATGGAACTAAAGTCCCACCCTGAACGAACGCTATGCTAATGCCTTTCTCTTTCCAGGTTCCAGAAAGCAGCCTAGGTTCCCATTTTATTTGGCTCTTAAAATAATTACAATAACAGCAACAACTGACAAAGTGTAAAGCTTGGGAGATTCCACCTACAAAGCCAGATTCCTAGCTTCTCCTAAAAATTCAGGAGCTCTGACAACCCTGGGCTTCCTCATCACATGACAACTGTCCCTGGGAGCTAAGCACCACCACGGTCATCCTCCATCATTCATTGCAAAAGGTTTACTATCCAAATTCCACATGAAGGCCGTTTTCATAACAGATTTCAGAAGCATTTTCATATTCAGCTTAAATACCTCCTTATGTATATCATCTATATAACTTTATGATGACATGATGCTATTTTCAAAGCTCATCTGTTTTTTCTTTATTTTTAAAGAAGCTTTAGATTACATAAATGTTACATGGAAAATATAGGGGATTCCCATATACCTCACTCCCTCCCCCTCCCACATTTTTCCCCATTAACATCATCTTTCATTACTGTGGTACATTTGTTACAATTGATGAATACATACTGAAGCATTTCTACTAATCATGGTCTATAGTTTACATTAGGGTTTACATTTGCACAATTTTATAGGTTTTGACAAAAATGGATAATGGCCAGAGCCCCCGTGCACACTGTCTGAAACCATCAGCGCAGAACAAATGATTTCTCACTCACTTCTCCTTCCCAGGCGGAACTACAACTGCCAGAAAAACGGCAGCTTTAATCTCACACGGCAAGGACTTTTTAATAATACAAATATCATTCCTCTCACAGACCAACAAACAAGAAAAGAAAAGAAAACAAGACCACACTTGGCAGCCCCTAAATGTGATTATTTTTTCCTACAAACATAAATTAATTAGGAAACAATCATAAGTTAGACATTATGTTCTTGTTCATTACCCGAGTTGCCAAGTTTTTTGGTAAAAGTGTAAAGTAGTTCTTGGTTTATCACTGAACATGCTTGATCTGCGGTTGTATTAAATTATCTAGAGTCCAAGGTATGTGTTAGGTCCCCTGGAATCACAGCCCTAGAAAGACCTGAAGGAAGCACCCTCCTCGGAGGAACTGGGCAACAGCAGGAACAATCAGTTTTAATAGTTAGGATTCCCAAGTCTTTCTCTATAATCTTTTTTTTCAAATCTTTAAAATGTTTTTTTTTTTTTCTTCTGCGTAGTTCCGATGTCCAATTCCAATTGTATGTCTTGGTGCTAACTCATTCCATGAACCTTTGATAAGATGGTGACACAGGTTTTAGAGAAGTCTCTTACCCGCTTTTTCCACACTTGTGTGAAAAAAGGGATAGAGCTGATTGAACAAGGCTGCATTTTACACAAGACATTCTATTAACTTCTTCGCTTCTCAAAATTTACTGACTTTCCATTCATTCATTCAAATCACGTGCAGTAGGTTGAATACCCACTATGTGCTAGACTCCTTCCAATTCAACCATTTTTTAGTGATTAATTGAATTTATCTGCTTTTATTGCTAGGTAGACGTTTTATTCATTCCTTTATCTCTTTTCTCCACTCTAGCTTTGCAAGAAAAGGAACCATATGGATGTCCACCTCATGCCGTAGGGAAGAAGGATTAGCCTAAAGGGGGCTTGGGAAGATTACTGGAAACATACCTTGAAAGCAGATTTGGGAACCTCCCAGTGGTGTCTTCTCACAAAATTAGGTGTGGAAAGCCAAGTGGCAGCCTAATCACCACCTCACAATGGCAGCTTTGCTCACCTTACTGCCCCACTAGTCTGCACACATTTTAAGGGCATATTATGAACATGGCCTTGAGAGTTAGATGGATCCGGGTTCAAATCTTGGGTCTGTAATTACTTGCTCCGTGATCTTTGGTTGCTTACTCAATCTCTCTGGATCTCCAATCATTCATTAAATAAAATAAATAATAATTACATGGTAGGGTTATTTAAGAGGAAATGAAATAAGGCGGAAAAGCATGTTTCAATGACTGGCATACAGTAGAGGTCATTATATGATCATTTCTGTAACTTCAGGGACCCAGGCTCATATGTCCATGGCCCCCAAAATGCACAGTGCTCAGAGAATGTGTTTTGAACTTAAAGTATTTTCCCCTGCCTAGTCCACCATTTGGGCTGGTCTCCTTCCAACTGGAATTTAAAATGTCAGCACTTACTTTATATTTCCTTTGTGTCTCTAATGCCCCTTCCCAAGCATTTCAATCATGGCCACGTTTTCTTCCTGAGATGGAAATGTTTTCAGGCCAGAAAATCCAAACAAAGGCACAAGAGATCAGGGCATGGTAGACAGGGTCTTTGTTTGCTTTTTGGAGGGTGTAATTTCTCTGGCAGAGAGAGGAGACTAATCCCAAACTACAGCATCATTTAGCAAATGTGGGAAGACTGGAAGTGGTCCTGAATCAGGAATCTCCTGGGGTGGAGAGAGACACTGGAGGTCCTTATAGTGAGCTGGCCCTTGAGCCTTGGCAACTAAACCTCCTGGTAGGATTCTCTGGACACAGTCTGCTTAAAGCCTTGTTCTGATGCTGCATAAGACAAGTAATAATAATTAACTTATCTTGTACTTGTTCCATGTTCTAGATGTGGCATTAAGTACTTTACATGCTAGATCCCATTTATTCTTTACAGCTACCTGAGATTGCTGCAGTTATTATCCCCACTTTACAAATGAGGAAACGGAGTCCTGGGAAGATGAAATAATTAGCCCACAGTGTCCACATCTAGTAAGTGTTAGTGCCAAATTCAAACCAGGCAGGCTGACCACAGTGTCCAAGCTCAGAAGCAAAGTACTACAATGGAAGCCTTCATTCACCATTGTCATTGTTAGAGCCCAAACCCTGTGCCCTGCATATATCCCATTCACAAATGCTCTTATGGAACCAAATCAATGTTGTTTGCATGATTCTGGTGATGGAAAACTCACTGCTTGAGAATGCCCATACCAGAAGCAAAATTCTATAACCCTAACATTCCTCAAATGACTATAGGGCTTTTTGTCCTTAGAAATGTCCTGGAATGAGGAAAGGCTGAGGAACAGTCACGGATTAGAAGAGACTAAGGAGAAATAACTACAAAATGCAATGTGGGATCCTGGATTGGATCCTGGCAGAGAAAAAGAACACAGGGAAAAGACGTATGAAATTCAAATAAGGTGTGTTGTTTCCTTGATAGGACTGTACCTATGTTAATGACCTGATTTTGATCATTTTACTGTGGTTATATAAGATGTTAACATTGAGGGAAGCTGGATGAGGGGGATATGGAAACTGATTTTGCATCATTTCTGTATGTCTACAATTAGTTCAAACAAACAAAAAAATTGAAAAATGTCTAGGAAACATTGAGCAAATATGGAAAAAAAGAGAGAGATTTTCTGTAAAAGGGAATGAGACTCATAATAAAGTGTTCCTGGGGCCTGCCTGTGACATTCCTCAAGCCAGTGCTCACACAGAGGACTTCTATCAGAAGGAAAGGAAGGCAGCACCAGCAAGCCAGCCATGGGGCCCTGCTGGCTTGAGATGCAGTAGTTATCACACAGCAGAGCTCCTGCTTTCTCTACTTGGCACACTCTTCACCTGTGCTAGACTCAGAGTCAGCTTCCCCAGGACATGACTCCAGTCTCAGCAAAGCTGAGAAACATGAAGAACCTAAAGCCTGATTACAGAGCTCTCCTCATTACAGAAAATACCAGGCTGTTCCAAAGCCAACAAAACCCTGGAAGATTTGATAGCTGTAGCCGCCAGGGAGGCAGGGACCACATCTTGGTCATCAAGGTGCTTAACATGATGCCTAATAGCCTTCCAGAAATACCCATTAATGAATACACGGATGAGTGGATGATCATTAACTTCCCATTACCTGGCCATTTGGATCTAGAAATTCAGTGTTTAAGATGAAGAGTGGTCACTATCCCCAAATCCTCAAGGTTGAGGAATGGAACTATGGACTAAAGTAGACATTATTATTCTAGTAATGAAAGAACCTGTAACATTGATATAAAGACAGTGGTCACCAGGGGTTCTGAGGGGAGAGGGAGGAATAGGTGTAACATGGGGCATTTTGGGGACATTGGAATTGTTCTGCATGACATTGCAATGACGAGTACAGGCCATTATCCATTTTTGTCAAAACCTATAAAATTGTGCAAAGTGTAAACCCTAATGTAAACTATAGACCATGATTAGTAGAAATGCTTCAATATGTGTTCATCAATTGTAACAAATGTACCACACTAATGAAAGATGATGTTAATGGGGAAAAATGTGGGAGGGGGAGGGAGTGAGGTATATGGGAATCCCCTATATTTTCCATGTAACATTTATGTAATCTAAAGCTTCTTTAAAAATAAAGAAAAAACAGATGAGCTTTGAAAATAGCATCATGTCATCATAAAGTTATATAGATGATATACATAAGGAGGTATTTAAGCTGAATATGAAAATGCTTCTGAAATCTGTTATGAAAACGGCCTTCATGTGGAATTTGGATAGTAAACCTTTTGCAACATGTTATTCCTATGTATTATAATGCACAGAGATAGAGTATTCGCAAGGGCTTCTTGAGACACCCCCTTTAAATAAAACAGGAGGTTAGTGTACTGGTTTATTCTTCAGCTTTCTCCTTTAAGTCCTATCCCTTTGAAACTCAAATCAGATTCTATCACTTCTCTGCCCAAATTCTCCCTCTCCAAAATTATACATTTATTTGCTTATTGTCTGTCTTTACTGCCAGAAAGCAAATTCTATGAGAGCCACGTCTGGGTGGCTTTGTTAGGCACTGCACCCCAGGATCAAGGACAGCATGTGATACAGAACAGGTTCTCGATAAACATGGATCAGCTAGATGACGAACTATTTTTCACCTATGAGCAGCTCCTTACAGTCAACAACGTGCTGTCACAAATTGATCTGTTCCCCCACAGTCCAGCAAGGTGCTGTGCGAGCTGAAGCACCGAGAGATTAGGTCAAAGTCATGTGGCTGGCAAGTGGGAGCCTGGACTTCACTCAGAGCTTCTGACCCCATAATGCTGGTGTTTCCTCAAACCCCACCAGGTAAGGACATCACGACAACTTCCACCCAACTTCAAGCTCCCCCATTCCTACCTCCACACCCCCCACACAAATACCTCCCAGGTGTCTAACTGAGCAGACCCTCGTCTTTCCCCCTTTTACTAAGTGTCAAAATGTGCCTTTGAGACGTGAATGAGTTGAACTGATTTTCTTTTCCCTACCACGTTGAAAAGTGGCTTACCTTCTTTTACAGGATTTCCGGTGTCGGCATCATTTCAATAACAATCTCAGGACACGGCAGAAATATCATATTGTCTCTTCTCCCTGAAGAAGAATGCCCTCTGTTTTCAATTCTGCCTCATTGTCATAGTTCTTGGGATCAGTGAGATTTATGAAGGCAATTTATTGCAGATGAATAGGTATCTAAGCAATGAGTCTAATAGGCAGGGACTCACTTTTTTTTTCTTTGTCAACAAATTCAACAGTCATTTCCTTAATGGATACTAATTCAGTCCTTCCTGAATAGGAGTTAGGGGTACTGCTTGAAGACATCTTAGATCAGAAGAAAAGTCTGAAGCTCCCCCAACTAGAAAGGGATTCTATGATCAGAAAGATACATCCGTCCTCTAGGGCTGCAGACCCACTGGCAGCTCCCACCCCTCTCCCTGGGTGGGGCCTCCATGCTGCAATGAAGGGACAGTGTCAGAGCTTATGGGAAGAGACACACACTGGTACCCTTGGCCAGCTCTCATGGGGGTCAGCGCTGGAGGTCTATGCTCCAATCTTCTACTGTTCAATCAACACTGAGCTAAAAACATTCACCACTTTAGAATTTGCACAACACTTCCCCAGGCATTGTTTCATGGTCTTTTCTCAAAATTCCCATTTAGATATTATCGGCTTCAATTCACAGGTAGGGAAACTGAGATTTGGAAAGGTGAAATGGCTTGCTAGGCAGTCATCCAGGTAAGAAGGAGAGGAATCAGTATGAAAGCCTTGGTTCTGCATGTCCTTCTGAGAGCATGGGCTCTGGCATCAGATTTGTACCCTTACCAGTTGTGTGGCCTTGGGCTAGTCAAAGGTACTGAACATCTCTATGCCTCAGTTTCCTCATCAGTGAAATGGGAAAAGTTATGGTACCCAGTTCAAATAAATTAGCATGCATACAGGGCTTAAAATAGGACCTGAAGCAGAGAAAGCTACTGCCATCTCTCTTCTCTCTGGGTAACTGGTCCTTGATAGACTTGGTGGTAGAGTTAAGGACCTCCAAGCATCCTTACGAGATAATCACTCAGCTGAGGGGCTATGGCTTTGAGCCAGTTTAGATCATTTTTGTTCTTATGATCATACTTATGATGCAATGAGACCAGAGTTTTGTTCTGTGCTGGCTTCTCCATTCCTTCAGTGGGACAACCTTATGGGTGAGCTCCCTCTCTAGTCAAATTTATTTGATATTTTCAAACTCAACCTTGAATCTATTTTTTTTTTTAAAGATTTATTTATTTATTTATTTATCTCCCCCTTGCTGTGCCCATTTGCTTTGCATTTTTCTGTGTCTGTCTGTCTCCGTTTTGTTGGGTCATCTTGCTGCGCCAGCTCACTGTGCCGCGCGGGTCGTCAGCTCACCACACCATGCGGGCCGACTTGCCTTCACCAGGAGGCCCTGGGAATTGA
>JAQZBX010001813.1:58053-78520 GCA_029593785.1 Cabassous unicinctus | reverse complement strand
AAAAAAAAAAAAAAAAAAAAAGCAGAAAACTAGCAAAAACAATGAGCAGACAATGAGCACAAACGATGAGCAAAAGTAATGAGCAAACAGATGAGGGAGCCATCTTGGTGGAGGAGAAGTTTCTCTCATTCAGAAGAAATGGAAAAGTCAGGGAAAAAACATAATAAATGAGGAAAGATTCAATTTGTTTACTCATATGTATCATAGATGTTGGCCTGAATCAAGAATTTATATTTACCTAAAATTGTTTTATAAGTAGAGTAAATATCATATTTTACCAAGATTATTAGGATGTACCTTAAATGTAAGATAACAAATGTTTATGAAATCTCAGCTATAGCAACAGCCAATCTTCATCTTTTTCTCAATCAATACAATTATTACAATGTTTAATAGAGAAAATGAATTGAAAGACCCTTTTGTCTCATTGACAAGACTAAATGCAAAACTATTGGAAAGATAAATATAAAATTCTTTTTTATGGGCCAAAAAGAATTTGATATTACTATATAGTGCACATTATTATCACCTATATTCAGGAAAGAATAAGATTTCTACAATTATAGTATAGTTAGTAGAACACATAAAAGCTTTTCTTAAAAAAAAATACCTTAGAGCAAATAAAACTAAAGTCATCCAACATATTTTTAAATTGTCTTTGTGCATTTAATCTAAAATAAAGTTTGAGGTGTTAAGATGAGGAGATGATTTTATAATGATTCAAATCAAAATACCATCTTGAAAAGTCTGCATGTCCTTCAGGCTGACTCTGAAGTGAATAATCAAGATAATGTTTTCTTCTTTTCTTCCAATTCAGTGTTGAGTACAAGAGAAGGACTAAATATGTTCAGAAAAGCCTTAATCCTGAATGGAATCAAACAGTAATTTATAAAAGTATCTCCTTGGAACAGGTATGTAAAGATTATTTTCTATGTGACAGATTTAAGCCAATTTAAGTAAAGTGATGAAAAAATTATTAAGAGATTGGGATCCATATCTCTTTTGCCAAACAAAGAAAAATGTTAAGTAAAATACATGTAAGAAATTAGGCAGTGAAAAGAAATAGATGAATTTCAAAGATATTGACAATGAATATAAATGTGACCATTTTGACAAAGCAGCAAATAAATAGATAAAAGAAAGAGAAAGGGGGTAGGGAGAGAGAGAAGGAGAGAAAGAGAGGGAGAAGGGGAGGAGAGGGGAGGGAGAGATGAAGAAAGGAAGGAAAATAAGAGGGCCAATGGGAAATTTTCCATTGATTATTTTAAAATTTCAAGTGCTTCAATAGACTGGGCCATATTGGGAGAAAATATTTTCCAATTGGCTAGATTCTAAACTTTCATAAAGAATTCAAAAGGAAAATACTATTCAGTGCATAGAAACATATTACCCGACCTAGTGACATTTCAGAAATTCATCTATTCTCTAACTTGAAGTCTCTGAAGAATCTGGCATTGTGGAGCTAAACGGTATAGAATAAAATGGGCATAAGGATGACTAGGATAAAGGGTTATCACCACAAATAAGTGAATCCAGATAAATTGCACCAATGAACTTCTGAACATCTGCATGTCATAACTTTTCATGAATAATGGGAAATAACATATCTTTTAATGTTGAATACAGAAAAAGAGTAGAAATAGAAAGGAATGAAGGAATTCATATGAAACAATTTACCTAAGAGTTATCTTTCAAAATTAGGTTTTTAATATGTCCTCTGTAAGATTTAAAATTTGCTTATGAAGTTGAAGCCGAATATAAATTATAATCTCAGCTTTTGAATTTAAAATGAGTTGAATTCACCCACAGAAATGAGGCAGTCCTACTATGTTTTTTAGCATTTGACTGAAACAATAAACTATAATCCACATAGTTTATAATCTATGTAATCCTAGACATTTTTGCAACCTATGAATTCCATGTATTTAAAACAGTATTTATAGATTCTGCTTTCTATTTTTTAAAAATGAAGTGGGTGAAGCAATAGGAAATAAATAAAAGTTACCTTATGACCAAGCACTGGGCTGGATTACAAAACCATTAAGCTTTTACATATTATTTAATACAAACTCAAGTAGCTTTAGAAAAAAATCAAATATTTTTACATAAAAGAAAAGGATTCATACTTTGCCCTATACAATTTTATAGGTTCTGACAAAACATGTAATGGCCTGTAACCGTCATTGCAATGTCATGCAGGACAATTCCAATGTCCTAAAAATGCCTCATGTTACACTTACTCTTCCCTCTCCCTCCCTCACCAGACCTCCCTTTGGTGGTCAATGCATTTATACAAGTTCAAAGTGAAAATTACAATATACACTATAGTCCATGGTTAGTAGCAATGCTTCAATATGTGTTCATCAATTGTAACAAATGTACCACATTAATGAAAGATGTTGTTAATGGGTGAAGGCATGGGGGGGTTGTGGAGTATATGGGCATCCCCTATGTTTTTTATGTAACATTTATGTAATCTAACGCTTCTTTAAAAATAAAAAAATAAATTATTTTTTAAAAAAGAAAGAATTCAAGGAAGTAAAAATAAGTGGATCTATTGTATGAATGTAATGAAAAGTTTTTGATGGAAAAATGGAGTTAATGACATTTTGATTTGAACTGTAGCTCAAGAAGAAAACATTGGAGGTGACAGTCTGGGATTATGATAGATTTTCTTCCAATGACTTTCTTGGTGAGGTGAGCCTCTGATTTTCTTTTTATCTGTTGCCACTGTAAAACACCAATTAAAGCTTGTTGCAAAACATATTTCTTAAGTTTATAAGATAGCCACTTCTGGATAAAATTCTTTGTCCAATAGAATATATTGCCTGATTTACTCTGAATAGATAGATGCACAGCAAGTCAAGAAATGGTTTTTACTCTGCCCTTTGATGTATTTTGTAATGAATTTGCAAGACAAAATACTAATTTTTGTTAAGAAGATGTATAATGATGTTGGGAGTTCAAATAACTGTGTTGAAGATTTCAGATAAATTTATGATGTAAAATTAACTGGATTATTTTAAATGCATTTTTCGGGTTGTTTAATTTCTCTTCCTCACTACATGTCTAAATAACTGGATATGACAATTTTACATTGTTATATATGATTAAGTATTCAGAGAAAAATCTCTCAAAATATTTTAGAAGCAAAATAAAAGTAGGAGAAAACAATAAAAACAAGTTTAATGTAAATTCACAAGGGATCAAAATAATCTAATTGTGAGATCTGGTAGAGTGATCAGATCTTGTGATTTTTTCCATCCATTATACTCCAAAAACATATATTTGGTTTAGTTCTCTTTGCTTACAACAGAAATTATGAATAGATGATAAAAGAATGAATACTTTTCTCCAAAAAAAAATAACAAATCTAGAAAATATGATATCCTCTTGATAGAGACTATATAAAACAGTTGTGTAGTCTGAGGTGACCTGAAGCTTTGTTTGGTTCCTATAACCTGTGCTTGTCTCCTCGCCCCCTTACTCCCCCCCCCCTTCAAAAAAATTAGACCGTTTGACATTCACCTGCAGTCTTCATCCTGGTCTAGATACTTGGACTAATGTTGATCTTAACCAGAATTACTCTAGGATGTAGTGTTATATCTTATTTAATGTCTCAATTTTAAAAACCTGGGTTAATGAAGTCCTGTTAATCTATTGGCTTCTTGTTGATATGCACTTAGCATATATATCCCTTGTGCTGGTTTTCATTTACTTTATATCTCATCAAATCTAAGATGCCAGCATTATTTA
This sequence comes from Cabassous unicinctus, assembly GCA_029593785.1. Lineage (NCBI taxonomy): Eukaryota > Metazoa > Chordata > Mammalia > Cingulata > Chlamyphoridae > Cabassous > Cabassous unicinctus. The sequence goes on along the minus strand of JAQZBX010001813.1, from coordinate 74,764 downwards.
TGAACTACTAAGACAAAATGCTTCCAATCAAACCATGGCACAGTGCTTTCTTAGCATCAATAGTTAATAACATCCCTAGTCAAATGTGAAGGAAAGTATGTTTTAAGATATAAAAATATGTTAGTAATTCCAAATGATCCATTCTTTTTCATTTTGCCCCTCTTGTAACTAATATCAAACATTTATCAAAGTTGCTAGCCAAGTTTAGGACTAGACTGTGTCAAAAGAAAACTTTGCTGTTTCAGGAAAAGCACATCTGACAATGAATTACATTGATAGTCAAAATTTTTAAACCATTCAATTTAATCAAATGTTTATTGAGCATCTGATATGCACAAGATACCATTGCCAATATCATGGATGATTTAAAAAATTATGAACCCAGCTTCAGTATTCTCAGAGCTTATACTGTATCTTTCGGTCAATATCCTTAAGCAGAAATCTTAGATCACATAAATGAGTATTGAATCAATACAGCTTAATCCATACATTTCATTGGTTTATTATACTGTTTTTCAGGTATTGATTGATTTATCTAGCACATCTCACCTCGATAACACTCCTAGGTGGTATCCTCTCAAAGAGCAGACTGAAAGCATTGATCATGGCAAGTCCCATTCCAGTCAGAGCACCCAGCAGTCCCCAAAGCCATCTGTCATCAAAAGCAGAAGCCATGGTATCTTCCCTGACCCATCCAAGGGTAGGAGATATTTCAAGAAAAAAAAATTGTGTCTACTTGTTCACTCAGTATCTTTCTGAGTATAAATGTCTGTATATTTAATATAGTTTGAAATGTTAGATTCAGATTCCATTGGAAAATATATAACATAATGCCATGAAAAGAGTGATGGATATGAAATCAGGAAAAATGGACTTTAGTCTCAGGGTCAGCCCATATTAAGTATATGACTTTGTGATCTTCACCTCTCTGCTCCTTTTTTTCCAACCTGTAAAATGAAGGATTGGGCTCAATGGACTATCGAATGTTTTCCAGCTCTCAAACTCTGTGGTATTATGATTTTATAAAATTCATTGTGGTATTTTATAAAGAAAACATAACAAATTCCTACCATCTCATTTACTGGACATAATCACCATTACCATTTAGGCATATTCCTTCTAATTGTTTAAATCCCTGTTTTCCATAGGTATAGTTTTATTTCATATATATGATTTTGCATCCTACAATTTATCATATCAAGAACATTTTCCCCATATCATTAAAATGATGGATATGCTGAAATTTACTTAAACCTTTTCAAACTGTTGGACTAAAGCTAACTCTGATTTTTTAGCTATGTTTTATTTATTTTTAAATAGCAATGCCATAGATTTGGTTTGACAATTGAACAGACTTTCCATTCAAATGAGCTTTCCTTTGGGAGATTCATTAACAACTACTCTAAAATACAACATGAATCTTCATCATAAACCAAGGTACTGCCTATATGAGATAACCATGTAGTAACTTACCCAGATATATTCAACTATTATATATAATAATGTATAAATATTAAATATAAATTTTTATATTGGACCTGATGATTGCTTCCTTGTCTCCTCTTTTCAGAAATACATCAAATGAAAAGTAGTTCTTTGTACATTAGAAGGGAATGGATAAGTACAAGTGTTCTAGGAGATGGGAAACTTAGGCCATGTCCAGTAGGCCACTGAGTTGATGTGATAAATTGTTCACTACAGTGAGTGTTGTAGATTACTTCTGAATGAGTCTTATAGATCACTTATGGATTTCACTTACCCACATCAACCTTACCCTGTTTAACATTCTGGAAGATGGTTAGTATAAATATCCTATATGAACTGCACCTCTCTCTCTGACTCTCCTGCTCAAACCACCTTACAAAATGTGTGCTCCATACATTATCTAAAATAGCCTGAGAGGACAATTCTACAATCTCCACATTTAATATGCTCACACACCTTCATCTAGGAATTCACTACATATTTAATGAAAACTCCTTCTGTAGCAGTATAATCCTGTTGTCTCCTACGTGGTCCCTACTAGAATTAGGAGATTTACTTGGTGAAACAAGAAGATAATAGTACTTGAGGCCTGTTAGAATGTATTCATTCCTCTTTTCAAGCCTATCTCTTTTTAAGACTATGGTCCTTATGCTTTTCCTCCCCAAAATTGTTTCCTAAATGCTTAATCATATTACTCTGTGTGGGTAGTTGCATAAAGTTGCCATAAAAAACCCACAGAATTCACATAAAACTTAGGCAATTTCAAATTATTTTCCACATAACTTGACAGGAGGGATGCTTGAACTCATGTTTTACCCTTTTGTAACCAGACATGCAGGTTCCCACTATTGAGAAATCCCATAGCAGCCCTGGCAGCTCGAAATCATCATCTGAAGGCCATCTCCGCTCACATGGACCATCTCGCAGTCAAAGCAAAACCAGCGTCACTCAGACCCACCTGGAAGACGCAGGGGCCGCCATAGCCGCTGCCGAAGCTGCCGTGCAACAACTCCGCCTTCAACCAAGTAAAAGACGCAAATAAATTCCTCAGCATGGCAGCTTAATGTTCATCTGTTGCCTTTCATTACTGCTGTCCTTCCCTGTTTGCTTTCTGTTTCTAGCATCCCCTGCTCACTCTATTCTCCATCTCTTTGTCTGTCTAAAAACCGTGTCAATACATAAATATGCTCCTTCCTATTTAGATCCCTCTTTTTTTTATTTATTTTTTATTTTTTATTTACATAGACTGCAATGAAACTGGCTGTTTCTCCATTGTTTCCACAATCCCTCCAACCTGGCTCATAGTGTTTGGTAGCTGTGTCTGTGATGTTTGCAGGCAAAGCAATGTTGTGTGTCCTTCTTATGTGTGCTTACATATCTTTCAGGCTATAGGTATTAAAAGCACAAATGGCTGCCAGTTTTCCAGACATTACACCAAAAATAGCACACACAAGCATTCAGAGCAGATTAGCAATGAGATTCTTACATCAGAAAACACACAAAAATTTAGGCAGAGGAGTAATGCAACCAACAAGCAAGTTCTAGAACCTCGAGGGAAAAGCCAATTTGAGCCTATGCTGAAAAACACTAATAAATTATACATGTGCTATGTTGTAGCTTTCCATGTCCAAAACTTTCTAGTCTTTTAAAAATTCTAGGGAAGAGATTCATATTTCTTATATTCTCAAAAAATACGCAATAGTAATATATGTATAAGCATATGTGATAAAGCAATGTAGCCTCATTAAGAGCACAACTGGGTCTACTATGGTGGATCATCCTTTGTATATAATGGCAAATTTATAGGTTGTTATTGTTTTCCTAACCATTGAAGATCCTTTGAAAGTCAAGGTGTACTATGTCTGGTGGTTATAAATCAATTATAAAGCATAACCATCACTTATTCTAAAATGCCATGTTTTCATTTAATTTGTAAAATTTTAGTCAATTGAAATAATCATATAAAAACTTAGTGAACACAGAAATCTCACAAATGTAAGTGCACTGTTACTTTTAAGAGGTGTCAGCCAGGCAATGGAGATAGATTGTTGTTCTCCCCCATCTCCCTAGTCATCATTTCCAAAGAAACAGCCAGTTTTAACTCCTTTTAGTGCTGTGCATGTGGTGTCATTTTGGCATTTGAAAACACAACTTATTTGGACATAGCAAAAGAACACTTCTGTTTGCATGACTAACATTTAAGCTGGTTCCATCTGAGGATACATACTCTGGGTTTCCATTTCACCCACACTGCCACAGCAGCACATAAAAGCGGTCAGTCTAATCATGCCAGGAAGCAGCACAGACACAGCATAGCAGGAGTCCTCCCCATTCAAAGAACTCAGTCTGATAATCTGCCTCCACCAGCCAATGGCAACCAAGACCAAAGCCAGCTAGCCCTCAGGAAGGTGATGTCTGATGGACCAGTCAAGCCAGAAGGAGGTGAGCAGAAAGGCACTGTTCAAAGCACACAGCAAGAACATCCCCCAAATTTAAAGCCCTCATCTTTTAATTTCTAGAGATTTTCTGATAAAACATGTTTATCCACTTTTTAATGTGCTTTTGTGGGCATGGCATTTCAGGATCTCATCATTACCATGTAAGTCCCAAGATCAATCCCGTAATATATTGACTACAGTGATTTGTATTTTTCTATGCACTGGGCATCTTTTGACTTTTGTTGGGAAATAGATTAACAGTATTCATATTGCATAATGGAATGCATGCTACTAACCTAATCTGTTCAAGCATGACTATGAATATTTCTCATTGTGATAAAATTTAAATTGCTCACAATTCAAGTAAGCATACCAGTTGGAATGTAGATCAGTTTGTGTTGCATATTATTTCAAGTGTAATTAAAAAAATTCAGTGGATTTTGGAAATTCTTGGAGGAAAGTAAAGGAAAAATTGTTAATGCACCCACCTTTACATGGTGAAAGTTCTCTCTTGATCCTACAAGCAGACATTTTCCACTGGTGTTTCCGTAGTTGTTAAGTGTATCGGATGTGTTGGGCATGTGAATATCCAAGTGCCTGTGTAATAAATAAAGTATCTTTATTTCATTCATAAACTACTGGGTTCTGAGCCATTGTTATATGATGCAATTTAAAATGAGTGTGTCAGTTTTTGTTTTCTTATTTGATTCCTTGCAACAGAGTATTTGGAGTTACTACTCCATTGCTAGTGAGAACTGTAATGATAGAACATTTGGGAGCAGAACAAAGTTCCATGTTGGAAGTGTTATAAGATAGAGGGAAAATTATTACCAAATAAAAGCATCAGAGCTTACATTAAAAATATAAATAAATAATAGGGCTGGGCTATTCTAGGCAACACTTCTACTCTTTCATTTTCCTACATCTGATCTACTTCACAATCTCCTCTGGTTCCTGGATAGAGGAAGATTAATCCCATGAGCCCTTCCTTTGGAGATAAACTTGATGCCATAGTTCTGTTCAGGAAGGAAAGTAAGCATTTTTCTCTCTTTAGCATGAACTGAGTGAGTATTCAGGTACAATAAAGACTTTTCCCCCAGAAAGAGTGCCACTTACAAGGGGAATCAAACCCAGCGATCATAAAATTATCTTCAAATTTAATTTAAAAACATGTATAAAAGAAACATTTAAGACACTTTTGTTCATTTAGTCCTAAATGGGACACAAATTAGTCCTAAAATGCCCTTCCCTTAGTCCTAAAATGCTTGAGATTATGCATCTATATTTAGCACAAAATTTAAATCAAGCCCTGTACTTTCTGTTGCATTTCTATTTATTCCCAGAAAATTTTTGAAAAATGATTATATGCTTCCTCCAATTTATCAGATATTTTAGAACAGCGGTAGGTGTATGTGGCAGTAGGGAAGTTGCACCACTATGATGTTTCTTGAATTATCCAGGTAATTTAAGAGATGATTACCTTTAAAATTAAGATAATTCTGAATATGTTTACTCAACACAGTTAATAGATTATCATCAAAGCAAATTTTTCTCTTTTCTAGCTAGCCTTACTAGTAATTTCCAGGAATATTTAGAATTCTACCTTTCACCTTTTCTTCCATCAAATAAGTTTAATTGATTTCTTAATGTTATTCATCTTTTTACTTGAAACATTCCATGATTATAAATGTCACGGTAGTCAAATGCTTCCCTTATTTCACACTCTATTTTTAATTTTGATGTATTACTATACTATATATTTTGTATGATTTTATTCTAAATGTGGTTCTTTCTTAAACTTGTATCAAACTATTTTTAAATGCCTTTCTTTGAATAATGCTCTAATATTTGTTTACCTACATTTAAAACTAAAATGATTGAATCTAGAAGTCATTCTTTATTAAACCACAATCAAAAAGAAAAGAGACAACAGCATGATTTCTTATTCAATTTTTGTTTAACAGATATAAGTAAAACGCTATATTTTCTATAATATAAATATATTATTTCTCTGCTACAATAAATGTACCAATAATGTAATTCAACCATGGATTTTCCCAACACCCAACAGCAAACATGCTGTAGGATTAAATGTCATATAAAATGCAATATAACTTGTTTATAGTTTAGAGAGAAAAACTGGTAAGAGATAGAAACAAAGACTCAGCAAGTTCCTGTTCACTAACTACAGAAGTATAATCAATGATTTTCAGAATCTCCCATTTCAAACCTCAGATCAGAGTTCATATAATCCCATCTGCATTATGAAATAATATCCTGCATTTGAACAGTTCTTCATATTCTACAAAGTGTTTTGGCATCCATTTTCTCATTTTATCACACCATGTGAATGAGGTATTCATTGCAGATATTTTTATCCCTGTTTTCTGGGTTAGCAGTCTGATCACCAGAGACTGATAGAACACACAGCTAGAACATTTCAGAACTATCAATATAATCCTGTTCTTGTGACACCTAAGCCTGTGCTTTTTAATACATTGACTCCTTTGAAATCAAACTTTTCCTGATTTAAATAAATATATTGAACATTTACTCATTTATTATTTGTCAATTATATACTTACACAGATGATTAGAAGTGGTCAGAAACGATGGTGGAATACAATGTAGACTCGCTCTACCTACATTACTCTCCTTTTTGAAAGCTGATAATTAAGCTGCCACAAACAAAAGAAAACCTTCCCACTGCACAAGTCCAATGTAGCAGTAAACAGAGTCCATAGAGAAGGCTGCATGTATATCTGTAGGCACTTCTATCACGGGTGACAAAATTGTCCCTAAAGAGCTTCTCAAATACTTTTTGTACGCTTCCCAGCAGATTTCTGCTTGACTGGCATAAAATACGGTCAAGCAAGAATTATGGAATGAGCCGGAAGGAATTTTTCCTCTCCCACCTGGATTTAGTTACATGCTAGAGAACATCAAGGGAAAGATCACACTGACTGTGCCAAATCATCCTGATGCCCAAAAAACTCACTGTTGTATAGAAAATTCCCTGGAAATTTCCTCTCCAAGCCAGTTGGTTTGGTTGAAGACAGACCACAGCTTTCCAGAAGGTGGCACCAACTGGGGAATAAAGAGAGTTTAAAAAGTAGATGTATTGGAATATCATACCAAAACAAATGAAAGCATTTTTAACACCTGGAAGATTAAGGTAGTTAACATCTCTGTTTAGTTAGATTAATTTGCAGCACCTGTCAGAGAAGAGTTTCATATCCATATGTTACTCTGGTGAACTCATGCTAAGCCCCCACTCTGAGAGTTGCTGTCTTGGGCAAGTTGTAGCTGGTAGCTGGGTTGGGGAGCTGGGCAGGCATTGGGAGGGGAAGGAGTTGATTAAAAAATGCAGTAGCTAATTTGTTTCCCATTCACTTCTTACCAGAAGTTCATGGTCACTTCCAGTCAGAATGAATTTAGCATTCTCTTTCTGGAAAGGACAGGGTCCATAAGGGAAATAAGGGAGAACTGTAATAAGAGGAATCAGAATGAGTTCATTTGGGGAAAAAGGTTATATGTTCAATAAAAAGAGATTTTACATTTCTCATTTCATTGTACTCGGGGGGAAAAGAAAAATGAAAAGCTTTAAAAAATCTTTGGGTAGTTTAAAATAAAAAGAAAATTGAAACTGTAATGACACAGAAACAGCAAACTTCCAGTTAAATGAGAGAATCAAATAGAATAGTTTCAACTTTCAAAAGTTCCATGTCTGTTTCTTTGGGGGTGAGGGTTTTATTTCTTTATTGCCTGTGAAAATCAAAATGTACTTGTAACTTTTGTTTTTTAAGAGTTTCTATATTTTTTAGAATAATTGCTTATTCATTTTCAAATATTTCTATAGGCATTTAACTTCATTGCCAGAAATATCTCTGCCTTACCTACGTAATCACAGCCAGAAAATGTATGGCTCTGATCTATGACACTGTCTCTTGCTTATTGACCTTCATTAATGAAGGTGAAACCGCTGACTTACTATCAACAGGTACTTCAATTCTTTTCCAGTAGTAGCAATGGATCTGCACAGAGACATCCACATATTTTGATCTGGTCCACACTGGAGATTTATATGTTCATTTCATTCGATCTGAATAGCAAGACCAACTAGCTTATCTATATATCAATCTTGGCTTCAAAATTGTTTTGTCTTAAACAAGTCATCTATCTATGGGCCTGTATGATGTCCATGGAACTATTAATGCATGATATGAGAAGAGGTGAATGGCCTAATTTTTAACATGTTAAAGTCCCTTAAATACTATTTATGATATGTCTACTTGAACATAAAATATAGCTTTCAAAATGCAAAATATTTTACTTTGGGTTTGAGCAAATTATTTTCAAAAAATTCACTTATCAAGTTACCACCAGGGAATAGGACCCTGAGGAAATTGGACAGGCAAGTAAATGTTGATGGGGGAAGGAAATGGAAAGCATGGAACATGGAAAGGTGAGGGGAACAGAGTGGGGTCCTGGGATAGTCAAGGTATAGGATGAGCAAGGGACTGGGAATGGGGGATCATGGAACCAGGGAAATGGTCTATGAGGAGACATGGAAGAATAACCAAGACACTATTTGTATAAATAACAAAATTGCCTAAATCCACATATCTAACTATACATAAATTACTTGGTGTGTCCCCCCCCCCCACTTTTCATCCATATGTATTACATTATGTAAAACCACAATACTTCACCCATTCTTTGTTGTGCAACATAATTTTGGAAGTAACAACATGTGGGATAGAATGAAGTGAAACTGTGTAATGAGTGAGGCGGTGAAAAAATATTCTTTTTTATCTGTATTTTTATTGTACTGTTTTGTAAATAGATAATTATTGAAGAGCCAAAACACTTATGGATTTTAAATGAAAATATATTTCAGAAATACAGAATTTTGATTGGACTGTTGAGTTTAATGTGTGAATAGGAATAATGAAGATTTAATTGTAGCTTTATTATTCATTGTGTTTTAAGATACTGAAAGATAAAATCAATCAATTCATAGATTCTGATTGAACAGAAACTAATCAAACTAATATTCCAAATCAAACAAAAGGATAAACTTTTAAGGAAAAAAAAGTATTGGGAATAATATAGAGCATGGTCTTCTATTTTGAACATATAAGAAAGTAGAATAAAAACATACATTTCCTATTTTGCTATATTTGTTCTTAAAAGAATGCAGAAGAAAAATCTGCTTTTCCTCATTAAAATAATTCAAAGCCATGTTATTTCAAGTTCTATAGAACACATACACATATTTTTATCTGACTATATATAAAGAATAGAACAAAGAAAGATAAAATGGATGTTTTTACAATTAACTCAAATTTATTTCTATATAGCTATACTATATATATATTTTTTAGTTTTAGTCTGTTATATGCATTCATTGCTAATGCCATTTCTTAAAGTAAATGTAGTTCCATAAAATTTAAAAGATTTTTATGTAGAGAAAAAATCCACTTTTGTAAGAAATTATATTATATTATGAATCACAAATAATTACTTTTGGTTTCTTTGCTCCATAAAGTAGTTTTAGTTTAGTTTTGTTTTGTGTTTTTTAAGTAAATGTAGAATAGACACACATGATTTTATGATATTTATAATTCTCAAATCAGACTTTATGATTCTAGAGTGGTAAAGTTCTAAGTGAATGTCTTAAAATCTGAAGAAACTTAAAGAAGTTTAAAGTAATAATAACAATGATGATAAATCTTTTCAAGAAAGGCTAATGAATTGAGATTATTTTTCAGTACAAAAGATAAAGTGAAAAATGAAAGGCATCATAAAATGGTCTTGATTTACATTATGATTTAAGATGACTCTCAAAGAAGCTGATGCTAATTGGTTTCTTCTAATTCTCACAGATAGTACTTCTTTTCTATCACTGTAGGTCCAGACCAGTAGTTCTCAAAGTGTGTTCACTGACCCCTGGGTGTCCCAGAGACACCTTCAGGAGTCTGCAAGGTCAGAAACATTCTTTAGAATACTAAGTCATTTGCTTTTTTCACTCTCATTCTTTGATTCTAATCAAGCTGTTCCCAATCTAAGGCAGAGTGACAGGCAGTATTATAAAGATAGAAAAAATTGTGTCTGTGTCCTTATCTTGAAGATAACATTTATTGGAAAAACACTTGTTTATAAATCATTTATTCCTTTTTATCTTCTGTTGTATTATCTACATTACTGGTACTATCTATGGTGAATTAATTATGTTGGCATAATAAAAATAGAAAACTGAAGATGACCACTATAATTCAAATTTGAGGAAAACCTCAAAGATTCTTACATCTTACCTAATTTTTAAGTATATAATTATGTTTTTAAATAAAGCAATAAAGGAGAATCTGCAAATATGTATATATCATTTATAGAAAGTATTACCTGAATTACCTATATTAGGTGTTCATCACTCCATACATTCATTCATCCATTTGTTTTTATTTTATGCATATTATGTCCCAAGACTTGAGGTATTGGTGGTATGGCAACAAAGATAATAGGAAAAAATCACTATCCTTGTAAATCTTTCAACCTAGTAATATTTACTGAGTAGCCAATTGAAAGGTGTCTAGAAAGAATTGTGAAGAATGAGCAAAGTGTCAGTTCTGTCCACCTTCAAATGAGATGGAAAAAGAAAAATGCAATTTGTCACTGGCTTAGATTTATATGCAAACAAGGTTGGCATGTTCAGAAGTATCTGGATAATAGAATTATGTGTATTTTTTGTTTTCTTCATGTTCTAATTCCTCTCTTACAATCTTTACAGTCTGTTGAGATAAAGTATCTGAAAAAAATTAATGAAATTTACTAAAGAAGTCAGGTCCTATGGGACTAGACATGCATTTATCAAATAATCCAAACTTCCTCATTACTTTGTGGACATTGACTACATTTGCATGAAATGAAAAATCATACTCAGTGTTTGCTGTCGCATTAGTTATATAAATCAGTGTGCTTTGATTAATTTATTATTTATGTACATTCAAAATTTGCTCAACTCTATTTCCTTTGGGCAGAATTTTTTTTTAAATCAAACTATTTAGATTCTATTTAAGAACTATGACCTGGATATAAGTATTCATGATCTAGGTTATCACAGTTTCAGGATTATATAAGAAAGCAAACTTTTTCAAATCTGAATATTTTAAAAATTACTTTCCACCCAAACATCACCGTGTGGTTTAGGGTAGTCTTTATTCCCATCTCTTTTTTTCTGATTGTCAAATGTTGGAAATATCCTACTGAATTTCTAGTGCAAATATAATGCAAACAAATTGCTTCAAGACAGAATGAAATGAATATTGAAAAATTAAGAGTTGCCCTTGAAAAATTGCTGTAACTCCTGAATGTTTTTCTTTCAAATATGATCCTTCTTACAATTGCTCTCTTAAAGATAAAGATCTTTATTGTGTTATCACAATTGTGTTAGCAATTTTTAGCACAAAATGCAACTTAATATGTGATACATTCTTTGTTCATTCTATGAATTTCAGCATAGCTGGGATTATAACCTTAAATGTGTTAAAGATCAAATAAAAGAACTTATTTTCTTCATTTTTGCTCATAATAATGTCTTAATCAAATTTTTCCATTATTTTCAAAATTTTAGGAAATTTTGGTCCACACTTTCACTGTATTTATTTCAAATGGCTTTTTCCAGTACCAGTTACCCTTGGGTAATCTGAAACAAAACACCTGAAATAAAGGAAGACATTCTTAAAAGGCAACATTATAGCATAAATGCAAGGACTCTAGTATTGTGGGCCATAGTGTATTTTATTTATGTAAGAAAAGAAATCCTCTCTACCATATTAATAGTTTAAACTAATTTTACTTTCATTTACAAAAATCTGTTATATTGAATTTATATACTATTTTACTTCTGTTTCCTGAGACAGTAATTGATCTTAGTATCTCTAAAGCTAGAGAGTGAATGATTAGTAAGTATGAGGACCACCTAGAAACACTTTAGTAATAGATTAAAGCAGATTGAATTGTTTAGTCAAATGTCTTAAAAAATTCAGTCATAAGGCCACTACGACAGCAGGGGGAAGAGTGTGAACAGGATTAAGAACGTCACCACTTTCCTGGGACATAACCAATGGAGGCATCACATCTCCATCTTTCTCTCTGACAGAAGCTACTATGTGAATATGGAATATCTTCAGGGACACATTTTGATTTTATAAGGAAAAGGGGCACTGAAACATTCAATTTCTCATGGTTTGTTATTTTGTTATAGGTCAATATAAAAATCAATCTCACCAAGAATATGCCATTGATAAAAATTTCAATGGCATCCTTCCTTCGAATTCCCCACCCAAGGGCTTATAAATGGCTGACATAAAAGTCAGAGTTGTCTATTTTCAGTGCTTTTATTTGTGAATACTTGTAATATGAAGGTATGTGAACACTCCTGCAAACAGCTGTATGAAGCTATGACATTTATCTAGTGTCTGCTTTCTTTAGTTTTTTTCTAAATTGGATAATTAATAACTAAAGTAGATTTAGAGAAAATAAAAGTATTTAACCTCTGAGGTACTTATAAGATGCAACATCTCTTCTAAAATTAATATACCCGAACTGTAATAGGAAACATACAAAGATGTGATTGAACATTACTCAATGGAAAACATACTGAATAATGATGACCACGATGGCATTTAAAACCTGACATTTTCAGATCCACATTCATATCAAAAGAGCAAATGAGACAACAATTCAGACTCACTTTAGTAAAAATCACAACAACAAAAAAAGCAATGATAGATAGATGATAGATATAAATGATAGTGTGTATGGGTGAAAGAAGGAGATGAATTGAAATGCACATGGGAGAAAGGAGAAAAGGTCACCAAAATAAATACCAGCTAAGTTAAAGTTAAAGCTAACTAGAGAAAAATTCTATTCATGCTTTCTAAAACAGTCTGGTAGTTATTTCAGTTCCATCATTAAATTATTTAAATGAAATAATTGTTGATTTATATCTCAATTTCAAAGTTAATCCTAAAATCCTGTAGATTTGTGTCTATGAAGATAATATCTAATATTGTATCAATCATATAATCTGTGAAATGACATGCTATCTATCTACATAATATATTATTCCTGAAATATTTGGAAATAACTCTGAGCTGGACCAAGGATATAAAACCAATGATGGAACAACACAGGCAGCAAGACTGTGTACAATTCAAGCACTGGATTCTAGGGTAGCAGGGATCTCACCTTCTTAATGAAACAACTGGATGTGACAGAAAAGTGGATTAACACTTTTCAGTTCTAATTCTCTCTCTCTCTCATTATGATTGTGTGACCTCAAGCAAGGTCACAATCTTTCCAAGGCTTGGTTTCTCAATAGGTGAGATGATGGTTTTGGAACAGGCTATCTGTAGGATCCTTACAAATTTTTTTTTAATGTCCATGATCCCACAATTAGAAAATCGGGTCTGCAATTTTGATCGGTGGTCTCTGAGCATTGTGCTGCCATCTTGTGGTAGGTACAACTATAGTTCTGCATATTAAGCATAGTAGAGGGGAAAAAAACAGCGAACTAATTTAAGACTGATGTGCCTTCAAAGAGACACAACCAGGTTTAATAAAGTTTAGGCACAGTGGAGTAATAAAACAAAATGATGTCCAACCATCCAGCTGTTGAATAAAATGAAGAGGTCAAAGAACAATTAATATAGATTGAATTCCTTCATGGTAGATAAAATTTGTTTACTTGGAATGACCCCTCAATAATTGAGTCACAAACATGATCTGGTACCCTGGGATTTATTCCTGTAAGACAGAGACTACAGAAGTGATACTTGGTAGTAAAGTTAAGAACTCAAAAAGCAAGTACACCAAAAAAAAAAGACGTAACTCATATAACAATTTCTCCCACAAAATGTGTTTGATAGTAAAAAAAAAACCTTCAATTCTTCAGTAAAATAAACATTTCTCATATATAATATATGGGTGCATAATACATGCATTATAATAGGTCCATGATTCCTGAAGCTCTGAAAAATTGAAAGAATAAAGCAGTAGATTATTTTAAATTATTAATTTTGAAATAATAAAATTATGAAAATCATATTTAGTTTTAATGTTTTAAAATATTCTTTCCTTCAAGAACATAGAAAGACAGAGAAAAATTACACTTAAATACAAATCAGAGCTTACCAGTTATCTATGAATCAATGGAGGGACTCAGCTCAAATACAAGTGTTTGTAACAGCACCCTCTGGTGGTACCCAAGGAATGTTTCTGTACATTTCCTCCAATAGTAAGATTTACTTCCAATTTTCACTCCAATTAAAAATATATATATAATATTCATGGCCTGTTTAGATTTTTTAAATTCTTAATTCTGTGATCTTTACAGTGTTTGATAAATTATTTTTAAATATTTCAATCAAACTAGTTTTTAGGGATTGGAATAACAAAACATCGAGTTGAGTAATTGAATTTTCTACATAGTATGACAGATTAAAATTGTTATCTCTGATTTTAGAAGCCACACCAAAAAAAGTGGATTCCCCAGAGTTTTTTGACAAAGAACAAGGAAAACATCCCATATCAAGTGGCCTTCATGCTTTAGGATTTGTGTACAGCTGGATAAAAAGTGAAATATCTACTAAATCATTCAGATTTTTTTAGTTAAGAGAAAGAATTATGAATATATTGTTATTTATTATTAATTTATTAATTGAATATTGTTTGAACATGTTTACATGACAAATTTTAAGGAGGCTAGCAAGGAGAAAATATAGGATCTGCTTCCAATAATGACCGTGCTTATAAGATCTACAATTAAAGACAGAAAGAGATAATTCCACCAAATCTATACAGATCACATGCTGTGAGAATCCAAAGTTAAGAAAATTAGCTTATGATTGGGAAGATGAGGGAAATGCCTGAATCCAGTGATATTTGAACTAGGCCTTTTATGGATAAGTATAGTTTAGATGTGAGAAAGTGACAGGAGTTGAGGAAGGCATAATAAAGTGAACAGCCTCAGCTAAGGTACGGAAGACGGAAAGCATCAGGGAACCAAAAGGAGCCAGATTTGATGGTCTGAATAGGCTTCAGTGTAAAGTACATGAAGGAGAATTAAGGGAGAGCAATTTGGAAGGGAGCAGATGATAAAGGACTTTGAAAGACAGCCTAAGAAACTTTACTGTAATCATTAAATGTCTTGAAACTATATAAGCTTTTGACTAAAGTCTCAAGATATTGAGTAAAGTCCTAAAGGAGTTTTACTTGTTTAAGTTTGCATGAAGGCAGATTTAGCTCAGTATAATAGAATTCATGTTTACTTATTTGAGGGTTTTTTCAATACTAAGAAATTAGTATATGTACCCATGGTTATAAGTATCTGGAAAATTACTGTTACAATACTTGGATTCTTAGCACCAGCTTATCAAAATGTCTGCATTTCTCCATATTTTATAGTACTTTATGCTATATCATCATAGCCCAGTAAAAAAAATGGTAATGCCCATTCTGCATTTTAATTAAATTTATTTGCAGAAGCTAACCAAATGTCAGGCTATTTAACTCTACACTGTACTTATATACCAGGTTAAGAGTGAAAAAATCAAATTTAGGCATTCAGATGTTTTGTTAAAATAATGTCAAATGTCTAAGATTCATTTGAATTATTTACCTAACTTCTAAATGCATGAAATTTTTGTAGACTCAATATTAGATGTAATTTTATTTTGCAAAGATATTTGGTAGACGTCGGCTTGAGACAATATATGTTCCCTTGATTTGATTTATTTCTTTTTACATTTCTTGCAAAATATTATTGGTTTGCATTTAAAATAGTAACACTTCTACAAGCTTTCCAAATGAGATGTCTATTCAAGAAAGAGAAACAAGATGAAAAACTGCCTTTCCCTATATTTATTTCTAACCTTGTTCTTTTCTTCTAATTATGGTGTTTTACATTCTGTACACATTTCTCAAATTATGCAGACAGAAACAGAACTAGAAATTGCATCAGGTAAAACCAAAGTTGACAGAAGAAAAGATTGAAGATTTAAAAATATAAATAGTAAGATATTTCTATAATGTAGCTATTCTGATACATTGTGAGCTTACTCTAGGATGAAATTTTTAATTTAGTAAGAAGAAATTGATTTTAAAAATTGCCAATTAATTGAGGTTTGCCTTTGAAAATAGTATATTGAGATTTTTCCAGTTGATTTAGATTAAAGTTGCCCACTAAAAAATATTAACAATCTAGTCGATTGGGTTATGTAATGTCAATCAAGAAGTTTGACAGCTTTTCTTTACTTAGAATCAATTGACTAACCAGACTCATTATGTGGTTGATTATACAATTTAATCTACTTTATACGTAGTTTTATATCCTGATTATATTGTCTTTCAATTTTATTTTAGATCATCATTTTAAAACATCTTTCTTTAACATTAAATACACTTTATTTACCTGGGTTTGTTCTTCATAAGTTGAAGAGATTACTAAACAAACATGAAACTATCATTCTGTTTCCACAAATCTACTCCTAGGAGTCACTAGCAATTCATTGGTAGCTGGCTATTTAACAGGATTCAGAACTATTTCTATACAGCTGTTCCCAATTTACAGATATCTGACATATAATTAACTATTAAAATTTTCTTCCTTATTTCCCTATTCTGTGAAGGGGACTTACTGTCTCTGGAATAGATAATGTGACATTTCTTGATGGCTTTAGAGAATCTGCTAGTGCTGAAATGGAAAAAGGGAAGAAGTTGGGCAAA